>JASSUY010015688.1:0-30156 GCA_032466535.1 Forpus xanthops | reverse complement strand
CACCACGAAGACCGCCTCAGGGATGCCGAGAGGGCCGCGCTTCCCGCCCGCCGCCGCCTCGCCGCACCCCGGCTCGGTACTGGTGGCCGCCGCCATCTTGGGGAACCGACAGTGCGTGCGCGGCCCTCCCTGGGGCGCCAGGTGACGTCATCACGTCAGCGCCGAGCGCGCCCCCTTCCATTGGCTGTCAGGCTGACGCCGTGAGCAGAGCCGGCGCAGCGCCGCCTGCCGGTGGGTGCGGGTAGGGCAGCCCGTGCAGCGCGGCCTCGGACGCGGCCTTCCCCGCTGTGGGGCAGCGCTGGGCCGGAGTGACACCGCGGGAGCCAGCGCTGAACCAGCTCCAGCGCTGCTGCGGGTACAGGGGCAAGAAAGCGGCCGTTAGAAACACTCATTTCTAATGCAGCTCTGGGACAGCCCCACACCGGCCTCACCCCGCCAGTACTGCTGAGGGAGCCAGCAACGTTGACGTTGTGCTGTTCTGCCCGCTCAGCTGCGGGGCTGCTCAGGAGGGATCCGCGGTCACCCGTGTCACAAACTGCTTCACCCCGCGCCACGGCTTGCAGAAGGAAACCCGGACACCCGGCCACGCTCCGCCGCCCCTCAGAGCTCAGCCAGGCAGCGGCAGCGCAGCCGCCCGCCCTCCCCGCCGCACACAGCCGGACTGCGGCTCGCACGCAGCAGCGCACGCACACACCGCTCTGCATGTGCCAAAGTTTATTTTTGTTCCAAAACTTGTTTCGTCAAACAACGGGATCGGAGCGGTCCTTAAAAAACGAACAGTTCGTGTAGTAACAAATGGAGAAGCCCACAGGTAAAACACCCACATGGCCGCGCTTGTGCTTCGGCGTCTGCGTTAGAAAAGTGAATCCGTACAACATAAACCTCCGAATGGTTTCCAGTTTGTGGCGAGTGCGTTTCCCACACATCCTGTATCCTTACAACACGAAGGAAGCCCTGCGAGGAACCGGCTATACAAGGATACATTGAAAAAAAATCCCAAACAACCCAAATTATAGTAGCTCCTTTTAAATAAATATCCAATAAAGGCACAAACCTGTTATGGGGAAAAACACAACGTACAAAACAAGACCTATTAAATAAATAATGCGAAGTGTGGGTTGGGGTGAGGGAAATCTGTTCCAGCACCTGTTTTGTCATTGCTCCAAGACAATTTCCAGCCAAACATTTGGTAAAGGATTGAAGTTAATCACAAGGATACACGCTTGAGATACATCAAAAGAGCCCACGTTACAATTCCTGTTGTAACTGTACCAGTTACTACAATCTCTTTAAATAAATGGTTATGAGGACCTGCATAATGTAGCGATGCGGTAATGTATATAGATAATGACGAGATACATCTTCAGAGTAATAGCAACAGGTTTTCTATACTCCTAGCTATCAGTAATGTATAAATGATAACATGTACAGTTTCCATTGCTCAAAAATATAATCTTTTAAATGGAAATAAAAGACTGATACACAGTGCCTTTAGATGTTTTCCTTACGATACAAACTACCCCAAACAAAGTTTTGCTTTTTATGTACAGATTAAGCACCGATCCACAGTGCGTACTACTCTAATTGTAACCCCCCCTCCCTGCCACACATCAAAAACCCAGATGTGGATACACCCTGTATTCAATCTTGGAGTACGAAGGTTTTCTGTTGGTTTTGGTGTGGGTTTTTTCCTTAAACAAAAGTCCACGTTATTTTCACCTATGAGTATTCCACCACCATGTGCACAGAACTGAGATTTCTCTAGTACAGGAGTCCAATGTTTAAAAAATTCAATAACTTCTTGGAGGCAAAGTCAAACTATTCCTAGAGAACATTAGAAAACCCCAGTTACTTAAAAAGAGGTACACATTCCAGTCCGACACACAAACAACCTCTCCAGATTCCCCCAGGAGTTACGGGATCTCCCACGCAACAGCCTCCCTGTAGCAGCAGCAAGTCCCAGCAGCCAGGCTTGAATGACCCTCCAAAGTACAATAACACAAAGCATGGAACACTTCACAAGTCTTCCTCCTTATTCAGACAAACCTGGAGTGACGTCTTAGTCAACCACCTGCTCTCTAAAGCATTCACAACAGGATCCTGATCAAACCAGTTGGAAGGAAACAAAAGGGAAAGTCACATTTATGTACATCTCTCTTCAGTGTTTTTCACTATTCACAACTGCTGCGGAACAACCTTTGTCTTCAAAGTGGGTTTGTTTTTGGAGAACAAGATCTGAGCCATGAAAGCCTCAACAGCATCCCAAGTCCTTGAGCTTTACTTCAAACGTATGGATTACATGATTTAAAAACAGCATTCTGCCATTTCATGTGTTCCAGTACGTGCACAAGGAAGAGGTTGGCAAAAGCAGTCCCGTGCACCTCTATGCAGAGAAGTGTCTCAGTATTTTCTTCATGAGGATAAACCTGAACTCCGTGCTTTAATGTATCAAACATTCTGAATCAGACAAAAAAGAAGGTAGCTTACAAAGTTTCTAGGATGTACTTGGTGGTTGTTTCTCCTTTTACAATACTAAAATTGGTATCAGACAGCTTTGCTACAAGAAAGCATACCAAAGAACCATTAAAAAAATCCAGAGCAAATCAGAAGTAGTGCAAACTACACCAAGGACTAAATCTGAGCTGTGTACATTCCAGATGTTCCAAATGCTCTGCAATAAAGTTCTGCTTGCCAGGCATTTATTTGCATATTTCATTAAAACAATGGATTATTACACAGCCCAGAATAAGAGAGACCCAGCAGCTCACAGCGCTAGGAACTGCCTGCTGGTAGCACTCTCTGCTCTGCCAGTAATGCCCAGACATTAATTACTGCATGTACTGCTCTAACTTGAACTCAGGACCTTTCAATGCTGAATAAATCAATGGAATTCACTATTTCTTAAACAAACACAACACAATGACCCACTCTAAATGGCATCTCTTCCCTCATCGTGTGGAGGGTAACTATAGGCACTGAAGAACTCATTGGCTTAAAATTGTACAACTGTTCAACCCAACAGAGGTGCATTAAAGCTTGAAGCCCTTTGTAATTCAAACTTGAACATCAAATTGCTACACACCGGTCCAAATTCTCAAAATAAAACCAAAATCCAAGCCCATTCAGGAACTCCTTGGTTTAAATCTCTGCAGCGTTACATGTCCCAGGAAGTCAGTGGTTACAGATTCCAAGGGCTGGGGGATGTTTTTTTGTTTTGCTGCTTTTGAGCTGTTTCACTTGGCAAAAATATTTCCTTAGGGTTAAAATAATACTATTTTTGCACTCTTTAGACAGAGTTAAGCATTTAGGAAAAGGGAATATGAGCAAAGTGTGGTATTTTAGAAGTTCTCTGCAGGACAGTTTGACAGAGTCCCCAGGCCTATCATAGCGAGAGTCAAAGATAGTTCTGCAATTATAGACTCCCCAGAGCTAAAAGACATGCTGCTTTGGAGGTCTATTTATTGCAACGATAGAAAACTATTATTTTATTTGAAAACTCAGCTTTATATTAATCATGAGTAGAAGTCATTTTACAGGAGAGCTTTTCATTGAGCTCTGCCACAAAACTTCTGGAAGTAAGGTTGCTCCCAACTCCATTTACTTAATTTTTTTTAGTTGTTTTAAAGGTATCACTTTTTATCAGACATTGGAAATAAAACGTAAGGCATTTTCACAGCCAACTGCAGTTCTGGAGGAAGATTGGTAAATACAAAAGACGTGCCACAAGACTGCACGCATCATGAATAGCGTACTTCATAAATTACTTGATTTAAAAGATTTTCCTCTCAAAGAGAGTCTGGATTTCTTAACATAGCATTTTAACCTTGAAATTACTACAGAAGAAAAAGATTACTGCAGCATTAAAGAAAAGATTATCTAAAAGTTTGCACATATTTACATGTTTAAAAATAATATATGATTTACAACTAGGTTCTTATTTCAGAAAAGCAGCACAAGCTATTCCCTACAGCTAGGTAATTCCCACAGAGGTACCAGTTCACAAATGGCAGCACTATTGCAAGGTTTGCTTCTTTTGACCAAATGGACTTTTGTAGAAAAAGTTGGATCTCTTGCCTCCTCTGTACTTAGATTTCCAACTTGCTCCCACTTGCTGTGCCTGGGGACCTGGCATTCACTGGCTCCCAAAGCTACTCTTCCTTGAGATATGAAAGACACTATCTGCAGAGAAGATAATTGATGGAAGTACAGCTACTGCCACTGGTCAGAGGCTGCACGTGAGGTCCTGTAACACACTTGTTACTCCTGCTCCATCACAGGCTTGCAGCCCATCATATACCAATGGAGCAATCTATTATTTTTAATATATATAATGTAATATGTATATATCTCATTGATTCACAGCATTTCAAACTCACATTATAAAGTTTGTAAATTACTATAAGCTATTCTAATGTGAAAAAGCTGTCTGATTTCACACAATATTGGCTTTATGATAATGCAAGCATTACTCTATCAGAGTATTCATTAGAGCACATAAAAATTTTATTGCTCAACTTCATTTGTGTTATGTCTTGGTTACAACAGCCACAGATTTTTTTATGGGGAAAATAAATAGCTCTGATTTCCTCTGTTAACTTCCTATGGTACTCCACTGATGAATAAGATTATAGAGCAATCATGATACCCCTCATCTCAGCTCTGAAGATGATAATCCAGCTTTAACCTTCTGAGTCAACCTCAATAAAATACAATTTTCTGCTGAGCAGTTTGAAGGAAGAAAAAAAGATCAGTGAACAAACATTCACACTGCAGTGACTGTTATAAACAAGACCCTTGAAAGCATTGCAATTCAAACTAATATTGTATTATACAGGGAGGAAACAGTTGCCCTGTTCAGGAATACATCATGGAAAGATCAAAATTCAGTCTTGTCTTTTCTGTTGTTTGTTTTTTTTTTTTTTTTGTTTTTTTACCAGTATTTGGTTGTTCTCACATCTTGCTGCTTTGGCGGCTCTACATAAACTGTATCTGTGAAGTAGAGATTACATATTAATGTCACATCGCACATGGTTTCCCAGTGGTTTAATTATACCATCTATTCAACTGCCTTCTTACTTGCAAGGTAAGACTACAGGGTTTTGACTTTTAAAAATCCCCAAAGAACATGAAAACAAACGTATCTGGAGTACAGAGTTTCTTCAGCCTGAATCACCTTGTCCATGCCTTTTTCACTTCCTTTCCTTCAGGAAGCTTTCACCACCTCTCTAGTCAGTATGATTAAACCAAGCATCCAGCTTACATCACAGGAAACCTAAACTCTATGTATCTTCACCGCTCCCATTTTCTTCATACTGACATACTGAGGAGTTAGCCACTAAATCCGATTTTTACTTTCTTCCTACATTTACATGCTCTTGCTGTCTGAATTGGCTTCCTTGCCAGCGAAAGCTGTTGCCCTTGACAGATGATCCCCTCGCTTTCAAATGCAGAAATACATTAGTAGCCCTTCATGAAGCATTAGCTTGGTTTTACCAAGACTGAAGCTTCAATGTGATCTCAAAATTAAGGAAAACACTTCACCTGAGTTTCAGAAACAGGTGCAAAAGGGTTTGTTGGTCTTAGACCAGGCTGTGTATACATCATTGTCTGGGGTGCCATCAAAGGAGCAGCTCCGACCTGAGGAGGTACCTGTTAGAAAAAAAGCAAAACCCCCACAAAACAGATATATAAAATTCAAATTAATTCTAGTAGATCTTTTTGCTTTGTGAGCAGTAGAAAACAAGCACATAATCACACACATGTAGTAAAGTCAGAGCTTTTAAAAATCATGCTGTATAGCATTTGCAGCAGTCTGTTCCAAAGCACAGTGTGACCCTACTGTGACACACACTACTGATCTTTTGAAGTGGTACGTATAAGTTACAGAATGATTTCAGTGTAATAATGCCAGCCATGAAACCCACCGGAGGAGAAAACTAGGTTTTTCAGGAATACAAAGACAATCCCATTTCTTACCATTCCATATACAGGCACTTGAGGTGTGGTCAGCGGGTACGTGATAGGAGCAGGTACCTTCAATCGAGAAAATCTTCATGTTAGATAAACTCATGCATACTAGTAATAGCTACAAAACTGTGAAAAACATCTATTTTTCAATACTTAAAATAACCAATGTATTTACAAGAAATTGACTTACATATCCAGGATAGTGTACTCCATTCTGGCACAGCAAAAGGAGTAAGGACAGAAAATTATTTAAGAGGTATTTGAACTAGAAATTCTAACCAAGGGGTGGATTTAAGTCCAGTACCAGAACTTCCTCTAACTATGCTCAACTCATTTATTAAAACAACACAGGAGGAAAAAAGTGCAAGGACAGTAACATCAGTAGCTAGGCCTGTTAGCTTGGACAGGCTCTCTGCCTAGAAAACTATCACTAGTAAGACTGATAGCAAAAATAGAAATTTTACTAGATCAAGCCACATCTGAGTATATTGCTTGCACAGATGTTTGTGTGAGAAGCATGGAATATTCCTTTTGCCTCCCTTTATGTGAGAGAAAGGCAGAGGAATAAGGAAGCCAGTGACCATTCAGCTTGAGAAACAATAGATCAATGTTGCTGACATACAGGTTTCTGATGCCTGCAACATATCACAATATGAAAAAGAAAAATGAGGAGCATCTTAAGCTGATAATAGCTTGGACCAGGCTATGTTCACAGGCATAGTGATGCATGCACTTCATATTGCCATGCAGTGTTAAGTAGTGCTCACTGTATTAAAAATGGAGTGCTAGCCCAAATGCTTCCCTATGAAAGAGTACGCAGACTATACATGAATTGCAGGATTGGTACTCTGAATACCACAGACCAAGTTAGGGCAGTTAGATCTTTAAAATGAGTGCCCCAGTATTGGAAAGATGCTCATAGCTGAGCTATTAAACAGGAACACACGAAATAAAAACACAAAACCCAAATCCACAGTGATCCATGTATGCTCAGGTGTCCTCTAGCCTCCAAAAATAAAAACACCTCGGCACTCTAACAGGTTTGAGAGCTGCAAGTGGGGATAAAAAGCCTTTATGGTCTCACAAGTTTCACATAAGTGCTATACGACTGAGACAAACAAAAATCAGAATTCAGATGAGAGGATGAGACCAATACTGGATTTAAGAGTCTATTCAACTCTGATAATTCTGAATGAGCATACTCATGTAAGATGAGGAAAATAAGCATTACAAGCAAAGCTACTATTATTGGAAAATACAGTCAGACAAAGAGCAGTTCAAAACTCATGTAGTAATTACTCTGGCTGTCCCTATAAGGCAGCTGTATTTCAGAAGGGGTTTGTGTTTGTACGAACACTTGGAAAAAATTCTTTTAAAAGAATAGGGAAAGTCAGTTGCTACAAATATGCCTCCAAGGAATAAAATGTCTTCATTTAAATAACTGTAAGCTTGCACCTAGTATTTTGTACTGTCAAAAACAGGAAGTTGCTGCTGAGCACTACCAAAAGGCCAAACTGCTGCTTGACCAGATAATTAAGGGTTGCAGCAGTGTTTCAGTGATAAAACTGAAAAAGGAGCGAAAAATGGAAAGAACAGCAGTTTTGCCCTTGAAATACATTTTTAGGTCTCTTAAAGGTGCATGTGTGCGTGGCAGGGAGGGGAGGGAGGATGGGAGCATCTCAAACATGCATGTAAGAAATCTTCTAGTTTGAGGTAATTTGTTTCGATTCAAAAATAACTTATGAACAGAGATACATCTCAAGTGAAAGACTGATTTAGGTCTTTAACAGATAAGTTCTACATGGAGGGAAAATAAAATATACTGAAATCTCTACCTTAATTCAGTTTAAGAAGCAATCTACAAGAATTCCCCACCGCTCCCCACCTTGCCCCAAACAGCCTTTGCTATAAAGTTAATACAAGCAGGGAAGTAGCATTTGCTAGAATAAAGTATTATTTCAGTAATAGACAAGTTACCATATGTGGAATAGAGGGTAAGGGAGTAGGGCTCCACGTGGTCAATGTGTTTGTTTTTGCTTGCCAGTTTGTTCCACCAGTTAGCTTTTTTTCTGTAGGCTGGGTCCACTGCATATCTGATCTACAATGAAAATGTGCCATTAGTTCTCAAAGTCAACCACTAGAGTAACAACATAACGGAAAACCAAAACATGCCTTAATACAGGTACACAGCCGAAGTTATGGGTAGAGGAAACGCTCAGGATTTCGGTAACTACTTGTTGTTCAAGTATGATGTCTGAAGGTTCTTGTTTTATGTTAAAAGTAAACTATCATTACTGTACCATACAGCATAATTAAAGTTTTACGTAACTGCAAGATCTTCTATGGTGCTTCATAAAATACTTAAATAAAAATACAGTAATTGCAAAACTAAATGAATTGAACTACTTCCAAGTTAAGGTTGATCATGTTGGGGTAACTGATCACAAACTCACTGTTTTGTTGCTGGGTTTGGTACCAGATTACTTTCAAGAGTTGAGACTCTTGCCATGTTAGTGCCGGTAAACTGCCAAATACTACCAAATATTCATGTGAAAACATCATAAGTACATATATGCACTTACTTTTTGGGTGGAGTTCCTCCAAAGCCAAGATCTAAGAGGAGAAGGAAGGGAGAAGAGAAATAGACAAATCCTTAAGTTCTGGGGTTTCTTTTGGGTGAGGGGAAGCTTGTTTTGTTTTCAGTAACAAATGGGAAAGTTCGATTTAAAAGCTTCACACTTACTTCCCACTAGATTAGCAAGTGAAGAATCGAGGTCATTTGCCAGAATTTTTCCGTTTTGCTGGCTGGCTAAGGGGGCTCTTTGACTCTGTGGTGGTACTGTGGGTTGCAATACATCATCTAGAAAGGTAAAACCTAAAGGAAGAACAAAAAAGCAACTGTTAACAAAACAGTTCCACTGCATTTCATAAAATACATCCACAAGTCATACATCCATTCCATCCCTAAGGAAGGCATTTTCTTATAGAATACAAAGTAATTTCACTATTTACAAGTGGAGGTTCAACATGCTGAAATCATTTAACACTTGGACAGAAGCACAGATTAACCTCTGGGGCTTATTTTTATGCAATCCTATATTGTAGCCACTAATCAGTAGAACCTTTCATTTTCTTCAACAGTAACTGATGGCATTTTTAAATTAAGATGAATGTCCTCAAACTGAAGAAGGGAGGTTGTTAAAGTCAGTTTCTAAAATGGTCTTGTAAAAATAAATCAGTAATTTCATGATACTGCTAATATCCTGAATGTACACGAGAGTTCTTTTGCTGTATGTTCATAAAGACTTTGAATACATAGTAAAATACCAACAGCCACGAAAAAGATCATAACTCAGCTATTCCTCAGTCAGCACATTTTTGTAAATACATTTATAAATACATTGTACATAAAGCACAATGCATTTCAATTAAGTTAGAGGAAACTCATTATCATGTATCAAAAGAAAGCACTGAAGTCATAGGCACTGAAAACAGACAAACATAAGCTTACCAGTTAAGAGATATCCAGAGGGCCATATTCAAAGTTCATTCCACAAAAGAAGAGAAGAAACAGTTATTACAGTATACGCGATTACTCAAAGCTAATTTTAATGTGAAAATCAGCTCAACTGTAATTGTCTATCAGCCCTATAATCAGCTTGCAAATGTACTATGTTCTTGAAGTTGGAGCGAGTCCAGAGGAGGCCACAAAGATGCTCACAGGGTTATAGCACCTCTCCTATGATGACAGGTTGAGAGAGCTGGCCTTGTTCAGCCTGGAGAAGGCTCTAAGGAGACCTCAGAACAGGTTCCAGTGCCTAAAGGGGCCGACAAGAAAGCTAGAGAGGGGCTTTGGACAGGAGCCTGTAATGACAGGGCAAGAGGGAATGGCTTAACCTGACAGAGGGAAGACTGAGATTAGGAAGGTGCTGGCACAGGTTGCCCAGGAAAGCTGTGGCTGCCCCGTCCCTGGTAGTGCTCAAGGCCAGGTTGGATGGGGCTTGGAGCAACGTGCTGTAGCAGGTGGTGTCCCTGCCTATGACATGGGGTTGGAACTGGATGAACTTTAAGGTCCCTTCCAACCAAAACCATTCTGTGATTCTAAATTTAAACTGCAATAGCAATTATGCTAAACTGTTAGGCAAGTGTTGCCTCTAGGATATAAATTAGTCATAAACTGGTTTTTACCACTTGTACTCCTGTATTCTGGTGCTGTAGATTTTCCTCCAAAAACAGCATCAAAGTCCACGTTAATTGTTGGAGGAGCTGAATGAAGAGGAAAACCTGGAAAAAAATGATTAGAGTATTCAAATACAGCCATGGAGTAATGCCACTCATCACAGCCAAACTAGAAAGTTAAAAAATATCAAATTACCATCAACTGTCAGAGGATGATACACAGAAGCATATGTAGGTGTTTGACCACTAAAGTCATCTTTGTAAAAAGAGAAAAGAAAATCAGATCAGTTTGAAGGAGAAAAAGAAAGAAGAGAAAAAGAATTCAATCTGCAGTTAAGAGTTTTT
Source organism: Forpus xanthops (assembly GCA_032466535.1). NCBI lineage: Eukaryota > Metazoa > Chordata > Aves > Psittaciformes > Psittacidae > Forpus > Forpus xanthops. The sequence goes on along the minus strand of JASSUY010015688.1, from coordinate 19,665 downwards.
AGTAATAAATGAGGATTCTTTAATTGAACAGATTTGAACAGCTTAAGTCACCATTACAGAACAGCAGAGAGGTTGCAGTTTGAAAGGAAGCAGCAGAAATTCCAGCAACATTACAAGTCTTAGGATATCTGTGCTGGGCAAGCTGAACACAATAAGGAGTTGTTTCAACTACAGAAACAAATTTTTAAGGAAACATAACTTTTGCTACATCTGGAATTAATGCACCATTTTCACTTTTTAATAAAAGCGAAGATGGGTCCAAAGCACAAAAAGATTACAGGGCCCAGTTTATTAGCATAATCGTCTCCAGTTGCACAGAAATGACATGAGTTTTGTTTGGTTAGGTTTTTACCACTAAACAGTTCCACCGTTTGTTTGGAGGAAAAAGCAGAATTGATGAAAGGGGTGGTAGATTTTACAGCTTCTTCAACTGGCTTCATGTCAAAGATGTCCAGATGAGGTGGAGAACCAACACAACCATTTGAGGACGAGAAAGGACCTTTCAGATGCAGAAGTGAAGGAAAGAATACAGAGTACAAATAATGGAAAAGGAAAACAGACTGAAATGATTGAATGAGAATCTCTAGACAAAGTCAAATCCTAAATATTCCACCTACTGATGCCCATTAAAAGATTCAAATTCTAAATTTCAGATTAAAAAAAAACCAAACTAACAGGTCTGTTTAAGGAAAATAGTGGTAGTATTGCCATTGGGTGGGAGGGGGAAAATGACACAATATTCACCAATCAAAAAAGTTAGATACTATATTTCTGGCTTCAAGAATCTACCTTTTTCATAGCACACAAAGGTAATCAATTCTACTTATTAAGATACTAATACAATAGTGTTAACATTGCCTTATTTCAGCATTTAATACATTTCTTTGACATCTATCCTCATTATACTTTGGAAGGATTGGGGAGAGTACAGAGAATTTTGTGCACAAGAAACTGGGAAGAACAGCTATGTTGTAAGAACTCTGAAGTCACCAACACCTTTTAAATGAAAAGTATATTAAATGTCACTTAATGGAATGGAAATACTAGTCTAGCATCTTTTCAATTACATCTGGTTAGTTTGTATTTCCCAGCATTTTTACACTTTAATTTTTAGTTACATTTCTTCTGTCTGTTCCCTTTTACTAAATATCTCCTTAATTTCATATACTGCACATTGAGAATACTGCTATGGGTTAAAAAAAGGTAACTTTTCTATAACAGCTCATCAGAGCTTTCAGATGACTGATATTCTGTCAAGGACAGACATGTCTGGATGCAAAGTAATTAAGGTTTAAGATGTACATTCAACTAAATATGAATCTGTATTTTATTCTTGTATTCCAAGAATTCACCTACTGTTTAGTCAAATCATGGTATCAGCTCACCTCCCCAAGCACTGCTTGGTGATGTGGGTATAACTGGAGTACTCTGCACAGCTGGAACAAATGCAGGCTGAAGATCAAAAAGGTCACTAGAAAGGTTGGGCATGCTGAATAAGAAGACAGAGAGAAACATCAAGTTAGGAATACAGTGCCTACTACACATGTTGTACAAACATTCACACCCATCTGACTTTCTCTTGTTTACTAACAGCCCACCAATAATAGTAGTACAAAACAAAACCAGTAATAAAGTACTTATTGACTGCAACCAAAATTTCTGTCAATACACTAGGAAAGCATCAGCAAAAGGTTATTCTGGAGAAGTACTTGAGAAGCTGCAATTGCATTGCAGCTGATTGTAGAGCTACGGGCCAGTGCAGTAATTTCTGCTTGCTTCAGAAAGCAAAAGTATCTCTCACCTATTTGTTGTAGGTGCTGGTACTGCAAAAAGGTCAACAGCTACAGTGGTATTCACACTTTTTTCTGATAAGGTGCTTGGGGATGCTGATCTGGAAACAGAATTTGATACTACGGAAATCTCTCTTAATCGCTGCTCCTGAAACATAAGATACACAGTTTGCATAAGAATCTTCAATAGACCTCTATAATTTCAGAGACAAAACAATTCTGCATTACCACTAAACTTTGCTTTTACACTCCAAATAGTTTTAAGATGTGATTTTCAGATGACATGAGCAATGTTACTTCATTGCTTAGGCATGTCTAGAGATGTTAAAGCAACACAAGAATTTCCAACTGTCCCACTTGTGTATGCCTGGGACACAATAGAATTACAGATTTAGCTTTCACATCAAGAGAAGCATTTTACCTCATTTGAGATTTTATAGTGAGTATGTTCTCAGGAAACAGTGTTATAAATGGGTTACAGGGACCTGAAGGACCAGGATTCAGGCCTTAGGAGAGAGATATTATCAACAGGACTACTCAACAAGTACCAACTAGCAAGCAAAAGCACATCAAGGAACCAAGAGAGAACACAATCCAAACGTTACATGTTACCACACTTCAAATATGTTATTATTCAAAGTCCATGAATTACACCTAAATATGTATGTTTTTAAGCTGTTTTTCATAGTAAACTATAGAATTATAAATAAGAGCAGTTAATTGTAGGCAGGACTATAGCATATCCCCTCACTGTGAGCAACATGACTGAAGAATCACACTAAAGCCATATTCCATACATTATGGGGAAAATGTAACTCCCTCCTACCAATAATCAGTCTTACAATAGCAACGGTGCATGTTCAGCTGCTAAGATGTAACCTAGAATTGTTGTACTCTTATTTTGTGAATCTTTGAGATAAATAATAATCTCCTGTAAAGAAGAATATAAATGATCTATATTAGCTGTCTCCTATTCAAGTCATACTCCTGGTAAGACTCACCACATACTTCTAGCAGCCATTACACCTCCATCCTACAGAATCATGCGTTAGTCTCTCAAGGTTAGAGATTCACCATACCAACCCCCCTCCCAAACTTGGTTTCCACCTGTATGCAGTTTACCCCCCAGTAAATCTCAGAATGCAAACTTGTAAAAAATAATAGTACCTTCAGTGCCTGCAGTCTAGCTTGCTCCTCCTCCAATGCCTGCTGTTTTTCTTTCTCGTCCATCTTCCTAAACAACATTCCTGTACAGGCAAGTGTGGAAACAGCCCTGGATAGGGCATTAGCTCTAAAAAAAGTAATGATTTAAAAAAAGTTTTATTAAGGAACAGCCAAGTACATGTCATCGACAGTGCCATCATCCAGTGCCTTAGTCATGTGTCACTCCCCATCCATTCCAGTCTTTTCTGTAACAGAGTAAGGGAAGAAAAGCAGACACACCAATAATGGAATTTGGTGAAAAAGCAGTGTGAGTACACAGGACTACTTCCTCAAGTTTCAGCACGTAGGAACTGGAAAGTGCAACACATACCAGCTATCTTTTTTATTTAAGATCATACAGATTAGACTGGAATTCTATTCCCTTCAAGTAAAAGAGACACAGAAAGCTTGCTTGTACACATTATATACATAACAGTGAATAAAGCAAAGTTATCCCCTATAGAGTATAGTTTTTACAGCAGTGTATTGTGCAGTAAATCCTCAGATACTTGCAAAACCACACAAAAATCTGAGGAGTAAGACAGCAACTCAGAAATGTAGCTTACACTGATACATTTATTAACATCTACCATGTTTCCGTGGGAGAATGCCTATGCCAAAAGATCTCTCGCACTTTTCTATCAGAAGTACTGTTCATCCATACTGATACTGTACTTGGGAGAAAACAAAACCGAAGAGAATTCCTGTCAGCACAAAACATCTCTACTAACTTGGCTGTTTTGAGAAGGTAGCAAGGAACTTCTATGAGTAGATTAAGATAAATTCTCAGTCTGAGAGGTGGACAATGGTAAAAAGAGCCTCAAAACCCAAACACCTCAGAAGGCTTATAAGCGAAAGGACTTGAAACAAGTAAAAGCTAAAAAAGAATAATCTACAAAATCTCAGTAGTTTATTACAGCATAATAAATAGTCTGTCAGAGACACAGGCAGACATACCTAGATTTTAAATGTGACTAAGCTATCAGACTATTACTCACTAGATGCTTCACTTATACTTTTAGGAAGATATATTTGGAAATGAGTAAACTTTGAGAACACCAAATGACTGAATCTTGAAAATTCTCAGCATGAAGATGACAAATCCTGAGTATGGGCAATCACTGTAATTCATTGGCTGCTCACCTGATGGCAGCGGAGACTTCTTTCGTTTTCTTTCCCTCTACAGAAGCCAAATGCTGTTCCAGTGCTTCAAGCAAGCTGCTTGGTGCCTAGTAAAAGTATTTACAAAATGAAAGTTAAAGTATTTATAAAACATTGCTTCTAGACAACACATCATTGCTTAGGACACAGATTAGTTTCCTCATCCACCAAAACCAAACAAAATCTCATATACCAGTAATTGTACCATCCTGCACATCAGTTATTCTTTAAAGGCTCTTTAAAAGGAGAGGCAGAGAGACATGAAACTTCTCTGCATGGAAAAGTATACTCTACACTTAGTGTTTCAAAAACCCTCTCGACAACCCCTTCAGCCATAAAGCCTAAAACAAATCAACCAGTAACTTCTCTGAACTCACACTGCTTCAAACATGCAACATCAGAGATTAAATACTTAGTAGTTTTATGTCAGGGAAGATGTCTGATATTATAACTTGAAACAGGCTGTATTTTATGACTCAGCCTCCCTCCCCCACCCCAAGACATTTGACAGACTGATATCCAGACAGAGGAAAACAATCCAGTTATGTTCATGAAATACAATTACAGTTATAAACAGAAAACAAGCGACATCACTGTGAAACAGAGCACCTACAAAGGAAAAATATTTTCTGTATAGGAACAGGCAAGAGAGGCAGTAATGTGAACACTGGTATCAAGGAAGGAAAACAGTTATAGAGCAGCAGTAATAATAAACCTCTAAAGAGATAAACCCATTGCTGCCAAGGGCACTTTAAAGAAACTCTAAAACATGCATATCTCAGAACAGAATGATCACCAGAAGCATAAAAAAAGTATTAGGAGATAGATTAAATAGGACAGACCAGAGCAGAAACAAAGACATGATCCTGTCAGAACATTTTTCAGAAATGTAAGCATGCAGAAAATTAAATTTCTGTGAAAGCCTGGTATTAAGAAATTTCAGCAAGTTCTTTTAATGTGGCACTAAATGGATGTACAATTATTAAACTCTTATTAAATGCCATGGATTGCTTAACAGGGGCACTGGAGTTTAGGAATACACAGGATGCAGACAATGCACCACCACAGTTCAGAGTTGCCTCTCACATCTAAGTGCACTTACAAGAAAATAGCTGAGCTATTAACTGAAAGAAAAAGTTGTGAGAACAGCAGCTATAAAGCGTTTTGCTCACTGAAAGTTTCAGATATAAAAAGCAGTAAAATGAAGTTTCAAGTAAAAGAAAAAATGCTTTGAAGAGCCTTATAATGACCCAATTAACTGGACAAGTGCACACAAACCCAGTGAATTACCACTTCAGACTTGAATATGATTTGATTAGCATAGTACAGACCAACTGTATACTGCAGTAATAGTCAAAGACTAATGTTAAGATCAAACACCAACAGAAAACATCAAACTACTGTTTTCATTCATTCTCTGTTCTTATCCTGCTGGTTATAGTCATATTCCTTTCCTAGAACAAAGGCCTAGATGTTCTTAAAGGGGCTAATATTAATTGCTAAGAGCCAGCACTAGAGATCTGTATTTACAACATGTATGATTTCAGATGGAATGTTACTGCCAACTGGAATGTTGACAACAACACTGACAATGGAAGTTTGTGGTTTTGATTTGACTCCCATATTAAAAAGACACTGATAAAGTTTAGGCAATCTTCACAGTAAATATATTTTTTACACATGAAATTTAATTTTGTGAGGTGGTGGAGGATTAGATGTAACTGTTCAAAAGTTTACATGTTCGATTTTAACTGTTTCAGGTTGGTTCCACTTAAACAGCATGCATACTCTAAACCTCTAAGCCACTCCAGTTTATTGCCAGTCTCCTGACAGACTGCCATTTATTCTACTCATTAGGTTACTCTGGTGTTCTTTCTGTAGCACAAATACCTCTGTCCTGTTTGGTTGGTCCTAGTTTAGAAATACAGTGTCCCTACGAACTGAAGGAACTTGCAAAAGAACCCATTAGGTTAATCAATATGATGTGTAAACTGACCTGAGTAAGATCTGGAATGTCTCCCTTATCAATTCCAACTTGCTGGGTTTCCAAGGAGAGAAAAGAAAATAAAAATGTCCATTATTACATGCAGTGGCAATGAAAATAAAAACACTGATATGTGAATGTTAACTAGAAACTAACATATTAAAAAGGGATATTAATAACTTCATGAATTTATATGAGTTTCACTGAAACTTAGCTATTAAAAGTACATTAAATTGCACCTCAAAGCAAACCCAACTTTTCATCCAGCCTAGCTTTCACACAGAAAAGCCTACTGGGAGCATTAGAAACATCCACATTGCTTACTGGAATTACATCTCCATTGTTAGCAGTTACAGTAAAGGAGCGCACTGTAAACAGATCGTAACATTCAGGTCATATAGTTTGGATCATTCATGCCATTTATAACAACATGATAGAAAATTTACTCAGTTTCTTGGGTATCCTTTCTATTAGCCAGACAACAAATTTCATGTTAATGAGTGTACACAATCTCTAAAATAGCTAATCTGTAAAACACTTTCTTGCATAGCAAAGTTCAGCAGTATTACTCTGCATGTGAAATTCATGTTATGACTATAGACTACAGTACCAGTACAGACAGCAAAACAACATCCTTTCCATAGACACAGATTTACCTCTGCTACTTTGAGGAATTCTGACAATTTGGTCATTCTGGCTAGAAACTTTTTGTAAATATCCAAGCCTTCTTTGCACTGGTTCTTCTTCATATCAAAATATCTTTCTGAGGATGCAAATAAAACTCATGTAAGATAACACCCCCCCCCAGCAAAAAGCCAAGACAATAGTATAAAAGTAAATTTGAGACAAGCTTCAGGTAGGAGTAACTCAAAACTATTCAGATTTTAAAGTTTACATGAATAGCTGACATCTTTTGTAATAAGTCAATCAAAAGAAAACACTTTTTTCTAATTTTGGAACATTAGAATATAACACAAAGCTTTTCTAAGCATGAATGTGAATCACTGCAATCGTTAAATTAGGTATTTAGGGGGATATTTTCAAGAAGTCAGCTTATTAGCTGGCAGTGAGGCAAATTATTTTCGCAATTGAAAATATTCCTGGCATATATTTACATATTTAGAATATATCATTATATTGTGATGTTTGTAAATGGGCTCAATACTCAAAAGACATCAGAACCATTGGAGTGGTTCAAACACTGAACTGAGCTACTAAAAGAAGCATCAACCACATCCTTCACTTTTAATGGTTTTACCCTATATAAGTACAGATATTTCACTGAGTAAATGCATTAACAGAACAAACCAGAATGTTTACATTCAAAAATTTCCTTAAGTAATCATTATAAGGCCTTGCTAAGAACTAATTGCTCTTGGACAAAAAAAATCATACATGTCATCTACTAGGCTCACGAGATTCAGGTACCGGGCAAAGGTGAATAGTAAAGCTATAAACTGTGGGAAAACAGAAGTCAGTCATACTGTGACTATACTGAACACTCAAAATATCAGGCAATTCACTAATACTTTTACAGCCCAAATGCACAGGTTACCCATTGCACACATGGTATCATTGTTCTCATCTCACCCTTCCCTCTCAACTTCTGTTTCAGGATGCATTCTTCTAGGTAGAAGCATATGTTTAAGCCTATGCTAGTTGCCACCGAAACTAGGACAGGCTTAATTCACTGGCAATGGAGCAGAGACAATTTATTATGAAAGTGTAGTCAGAAATTGTCTATATTTTTTAATTCTCTTAGTATCTCACACAAAAGTTCAAAAGCTAAAAAAAATCGCACATACCTAAAAGATTAATAATCCCTTCATTGTATGCTGCAAAAAGTCTAATGGAATCTTTAAAGAGGAGCATAAAGGCAGCATTTATAACACCATTTGTTAGTTCATTTGGATTTGCCTGTGTAGAAAGCAATGAGAAAGTAAATTAGCATTTAATAAAATAATTAAACTCTCATTCAAAAAGAGAGTGTTACTTAACACTGGGCTTAAAATACTTACATCAAAATCAAGGAGTGCATCAAGCTGATTCTGTATGATTGGAAGGGTTTTCAGAAGCTTTTCAGCATTCATGGTTCTCATCACTCCATCTATCCTACACAACAGAAGACACGCATTTACAAGTTACCAGGAGACCTAAACATACGGTGTTTCAACAACACTATACTGCTTCAAAGGGCCAAAAGGGGCACAAATCTACAGTAAACTCAAGAACAACTGCCATTTCCCTCCCCCATATGGAAGACCAAACAAAAGAAACAGTAACAGTCTTACCCTCTTTTCATTTTGGTGAAGTCAACTGCTACAAGTCTATATGAAAGTGCTTTTTCATTCAAGTATCTGCTATACCGCCTAATGAAGGTAGACATATCATAGCCTGAAAATTAAGCATTTGCAAGTTAGACGTTTTGAGGGAGTACAGCAGTTTTTAAACTCTTTTCAAAAACTACTCTTTTATGGGCCCATTTTTCATCAACTTGCATAAAAATCTCCTCAAAGTCACTTCCCAGAGTCTTGAGACTCACTGTTTTTCAGTGGTGTTTTTCATTCTTGAAATGTGGTGTTACAGTTTCTTCTCAACTTGCTAGCATTAGAAAAATATTCATTGCGATTACAAAAATAAACACCTAAACAAATGAAACTATTAGACAAGATCCAAGCATAAAATATTTGGCAAGAACCCAGCAGTTCCTGTTGAGATATTCTTAAAATTAGTCTAAAAATTCATTCCTACTAAAATGCTGAAGTCTTTGGTACCTTATCTGCAACACCTCAAAAAAAAAAAAACACATAAAGACCCTAAAATGTTTTCTACAATTGGCAAATAATTCTCAAGAGATTGGAAGGGGTTCTGCTTATACAGCACATCTTTGTTACCATTCTCCTAGAGTGCACCAACACAGAGCAAAAAAGCAGTAGTTACTTCCTTCAGTGAAAGGTCCTTACCCTGCATGGCACTTTTGTCCAGGTAGTTATTTAAATTGAACAAAGTGTTTCGGGATGCAAGATACTGGATAAAGCGCTGTTGGTGAAGAAATTGAGAATATCATTGTTGTGAGAGTCAAAACATTAAAGCATATTACAAGAAAGCTACACTTAGCTTGTAACTGTTTCTAGTAACCTCTATCAACAATAGAAATCAGTTAAAAGGGAAAAAAATAACAGAAAAGTAGAAACTGCCGATTAGCAAACCCTCTGAAATTCAAAACTCTATTTGGCAAAAATATAAAATTAAATAAAAAGTAATCACATCCCATGAACAGAAGACTGATAATCCTAGAGGAGGCTGCTTTGGTTAAATCTGTGGTTTAGAATAGACAAGCTGGAAAACACAAACCAAAAATATCACTCGCATTATCCAAGCTCAGGCAGTACACTGAACTCTGCTGGTGCTGCAGAAGTGTGAAACAGGCTCAGTTACAAAATTTAAAAGTAACAATATGCTTCTGGAACTGCAGGGAGCAACAGCAGCATTGGAGTTATAGTTATATATATATATACACTGTAATGTACTGATCTGACTAACAATGAAGTTTTGACCAGTAATAGCTGGCTTCATAAATAACACAAGAGGAAGAGGCAAACACATTCAGATAGCAAGACAGTTTTGAAAGCTCTTCTGCCACTGTTGAACACAGATCTCCTGAGACGGGAATTTCTTGACTTCCTTCCTTCTTTGTATATGTTTTAGTCTATAGAAGAGGATTATGAGCAGTATGCCTTAGTACTGCATTCAAAGAGATGTCGAAGAAAAACAGATGGAACACAAGAATGGAACAGTGATGTTCAAAATGTGTCCAATACACATTTCAAAATTAGCTACTGTTCTGAATCTCCTTTTAAAAAGGTCCAGGGCTAACCATCACCCTCCAGATGCTGGGGGTCTTGCACTGCATAATGCACAGGTAAGATGAATTTTAACCTGTTTCAGCCAAAGCTTCATCACAAGAAACAGGTAGTCATATTGAACAAGAAACTGCAAGACTGCAACTACTCAGACACTTTGACCTTCTGCTGTATTTTACTTCTACTTAAAATAGAAGTCCAACATCTGATAATTTTTTATCTGTGTAAGACAAAGGCCTCCTCTAATGTACTACAGCATTGAGGAGTCCACTCATGTTCCACCTGAAATTACAGAACTAGTGTTCCAGCCACATTATCTCAGCAGGTATAAAGTAACTCTTACAGTTTCAAATGCATCCATTAAAGCAGAGGAACAGACATGAAAATTTCTCTGCCACTACAAAATGCTGCACAGGCATATAGACACTGACTGCTAGCCCACAGCTCTTAAGCTTTTAATTATTACTGTGGTTCAGTTTGGTTTTTTATTTTTGTGCAAATATGAACTGTATTGGAATAAGAGAATGAAATACACAGACTGATTTACAGCATTCAGTTTAGCTTCATACTTATTCTGTGAATTCCAAGCAGCGAATTTTACTTATCCTTGTATTATCCTCTAATTTCAGCCTATTATCTGTTGAAACTACAATTTAAGCACATAAATAACTTGGAGAAGCATTAATAAAGAGCACACTGTGTTTTACAAGTCATTTCAATGAAGTGAGAGGAGGTACCAAGTTCTCAGAGCATTTTAGTGGCTGGAAGCAGTACCTTAAGAATCAACACTTCAATATTACCTGTACTTGACAGTTACTTATTACAAGTATGCTTACACACAAGTTCAGGATTAAACTGTCACCTGATCAAGACAAAGTTGAGTTTCTAACAAGAGGACTGCCTAAGGGAGTCTACAGTTCTGATGCCCTTATATTGTCTGATAAGCTTTTCATAATGATGAAATAATTTAAGTGAACTAAAAGCAACAGAAACCTGTTTAGGAAAAATGTTAATAGTAACAATGTATGAAGATTCACCCCATTAGATTATGATTTCCAAGACCCAATATTCTACTCACCATATTCCTCCCCTCCTTTAGTAAATATTCTTATCTATTAATAGGTTGGCTGCACATTTACAGAGCGCCAACAAGACTCTTCTGCTGTGCTCTTACTGATAAGCACCAGCCTAATGAAGTAAAGCTCATCATAAAGAGCGCATAAAGCTCTTTATTCTAGAAAGGTCACGCATCATTTCCTCATAGCCCAGCCCAGATACCTGCAGGTATATCGCAAATATTGATATATTTCAGTATTAAAATAATGAAAGAATATTTTCTCCTCTGGAGAAGTACTTCCCAGCCATCAGCAGAGGAAAAACAAAGACTATTGAAAATCAAAGTACACATCTAAAGTTTCAAAGATTGAGAAAAATTTTTAACACACTGCCAAGGAGGCTTTAAGAGAAGTAATCATTTCTTACCTCATTTCCATACATCATGAGGTGGTGTGTTGTAATTAGAGCTTTGAACACTACAACCCAGCTACTGTTTGCAGTTCTCTCAAAGAGTGTATCTGCCAACTGTGGAATATTCACATTCATTTCATTTGTGCACTGTATTAGATCTAAATTAAAGGAAAAAAAAAAATTACAATAAGCTGCATGCTCAAAGAGGATTCTTATTTTGTCTTTACACTGAGAATTCTTATTGGATGCATTATAAGAAACAATTGAGACATTTTACATTTCCTACTCAAATTCACTGCATTTTACTTGAAGGACTCCAAGCATGAACTTCAAAGGCATTTCAATAATTTTACAGGTGTCTCAGCATATCATCAATGACTTGCACCAGTAGAAACACCATGCTCAAATTATTGTCTGATAGTCACTCCAACTTAGAAAAAAACAGACAAAATAAACCCAAACAAACAAAAACCCAACAATAAACCCCCAAAACCTACCAATCACCAGGAAAAATGAGAGCAGTAAGGAGAAGCTGAGACATCTGCGCCTCATGAGATCAACAGGCAGCAAGGACCCTGCAGCTCCAACCTAAGCATGCATGCCGACATACATGATAGCAAATGAGATGCTACAAAACTGCATTAAGCCTCTTTTCTAGAAGAATTAAGAGCAAGAATTTGATTCTACAAATGCAAACCAATAATTTTGTGGTGGACCATGGCAGGTCTCAGGCTTTTATACCAAAAAAACTCTGTGTCCAAAACTGATTATAAACTCAGTAGTATAACATTAACGTAGAAAGTCAAGCATGCTTCAAGTCTCTGCCCGAGTATTGGTACAAAACCAGAACAGGCTCCAGCAGATACCTGGGAAAAAAAAAGCCTGCTGAAATAAAAGGGCAAAGAACCACATCCAGGATTATTCTAAACCCCTCAAGACATGCACATTAGACATTTATTCTCTCTTGAGCTAAATTTGGCCCAGGTGTGATCAAAGTACACCTTAAGGACTGGGCAAGGCCAGGAAAACAAACACCAAGTTTGAAAAGCTTCCTTTGTGGCCTCTTTTTTAAGCCAAGTCTGTGAGCAGCCTGTTGGCTGCAGAGCAGCATTGCTGTTTATGTGGTTTGTCTGTCTAAGTACTTGAAGAGGAGTAGATGCTTGGGAAGCTGGGCAACAACTGAATACTGGGGTGTTGGCCAACTTGTCTTATTAGCTCTATGTACAGGACAGGCTAATTTTATCATAAGCAATTGAAACATTAACTTAAATCACACACTGACAGTTTCAGACAAAATGCTTCACAGAAAGACTACACTTAGAATTTCTATCTGTTTTACTGCACAAAATATATTACAAATGTACCTTGAACATCTGTTTATTAAGAATATTAAATTTTTTGAATAAGGATCACTGTTTAGAAGAACTTAATAACCAGAGTGATTTTCATAAAGTAATGAATTTTAGATAGTATCTTGCTGAAGTAGAAAGTTATAAAATGCCAATTCTAATAAGTTACTAATTTCATTCTGACACCAAAGGTTTCAAAATACATACAAAACAATAATGTTGGGCTGAAAACTTTCATCCTTATTAGGAACACACAAAATGCTGAAAGAAAGAGCAGCCCTGGAAAGAACCTTTAAGCTATTCATCAAGACTTTATTGTTGAGTAGTATTAAAACATTTCAGTGTTTACAAACATGAAGAGTCTCAAAAACCATGTAATTTGATACATGCTGCTCACAACTCACAGCTGTATCACCATCAGACTGTGTCAAATTAAGAAGTACTTTAACATTTCTAGAAATCCAGACCATAGACAACCATTGCTCCATGAAATGAAGCAAGTCCCAATTCCAGAATTTATACACAGAGAAGACAGGAACTTTAATTCAACAGCCTCATCTACTGAATGAGAGCTTATCTGGTATTTTTCATGGAACTGAAGTGTCTGTAACCTGCACAGAAATGTTACAAGTCCTATACTAGCTTTATAAAAACTAAACAACCAACAAACTCTATACAGAGCAATACCTACAATATTACAATACCTGTAACAATACCTATAACATTACTACTAGGGAGCAGTTAAAGAAATTCCACTGATCTGCTAAGGTCAGAGACACACAGTCTATTGAAAATGTTATTTCTGCACAAAGCTTTTTTCTTACACAGGACCACTGAGAAAGTAATTTTTTTCACTTAAGATTTTCAATATTATATTCAATATTCAACAGTGCTTACTGTGAGGAAAGATCCACATTAAAACCAAATGCTTTCTGGTCTCAAGTCAAATTAGCCAAGGTAATTCCATTCATATACTGCCAGCACTCTCCACAGAGATTTCAATCTTTTCACCCTCCTTCAAGCTAAGGTCTACCAGCAGATGTTCCAGTAGAGTCCAAGATGATGCTGAACACCTTGAAGATCCTTTGCATACAGTTATGTCTACAACTGATATAAAAATTATGTTCTCATAGTGCTGCTCAGATACAATGTGACAGAAACTATACTGTTAGCAACCACATCAAATGCCTTTCCTTGAGCCACACACTCATCAAAAAAAGCTTTAGCTTCTCATGCCATTGTAAAAGTTTACAACCATAAAAAGCCATCTAGGTGTCTGCCTACCTTTAGAAGGGAGCAAGTGGCTTCTGCTTTGGTACACAAGACTAAAAGAAGTTTTCTGTCAAGTGACAGTAACAGATTGGAAGTTGATAGACCTCAGGTGCATTTGAGAACTCACATGGTACTGTTTTATTCCACAAATGTAGCTCTATGTGATTTAGAAGCGTAGTTCTCGTAATTCTACTAAAGTGCTAGTAATGTGTTTCAGCACATTCTACTTGTTCCTGTAAGATGTGAGTCTGATAATTTTAAAAGGCAACCAAAATGAGACTTCATAGAGTAGGGCCACTCAAGAGTTTAATTCAAGCTGTGCTTGAGGTTAGAGGACTTGAATGAGCTGCAAGTGCCATGTACTTTAGACGTGTGCAGAAGACTGGCTTCCCTGAAGACAGTTTTTATAGAGGGCACTTAGCACAATTCAGGTCTTTGGTCTCCTTGAATGCACAACTCATAAGCTACAGTTCTCAACACCAAAGAACACACACTTAAGCAAACAAAACATCTCTAAAACAGTAAACTAAGAATTAAAAAAAAAAAAAATCTCAGTGCATTTTATAGGCCAAAACTGGTGTTTCCTAAGAGTGAATTGCAAAACCTAAGTTTAAAAAGACTCTTTAATAACAATATTCAGGGCATTTTTTTCCTATTATTTTATAACTAGTATAAACAAAACTAGCATCACGTTTGAATTCCAGCTCTTGAGATACGTAACAAAAAAGGCAAGTGTTGTTTCGCTAATCTGTTCTTCTGAGTCTGCAATAGGAATATCTACATCAAACAAGCCTACACACAAACTATGGATCAACGGCCGGTGGCAAAGAGGAAAAGGCTATTACCACCATATATGTGGATATATAAAGGAACACATACACCTGAGACTGATGGGCAACAGTAATAGAGATGTTGGCAACAAAAACTGGAATGAAATTTGTAGGGCAAGTGATGCTCATTTTCTTATCACACTACTTATATCAACACTTAACAACTCAAAGCATTTTGCCAATTACCCAGAGGAATCATTTCAACTGCAAGTGAAACTGTGGTGCTATTTCTAGAATGGAATTCAGAAATATTTTAACATGATGGGGAAGGAGAGGAGTGGGGGAGAAAGAAAAACCAAACTGCTTTAAACCACAGAAAAGTACCACAGGAGTCTTCAAGCAGCCTGGAAGAGATGTGGAAACCTTACTGCCAGAAGAATACTAAGTATTTCTCTTCCACATTCATCAAATATTGGCACAATCATCTGTGAAGCCATACAGCTCTTTGGAAAACAGAATACACAAACCAGCTATTTTATATATATATATATCAGGTTTTTGGAAAATTCTCAGCCAGGCACTGACAAAAAGAGAGACACACTTTTCACCTTTCAAGTAACAAGAAAGTAATAATTTTCTTGAGTCAGGAATATCTGTCTCAAGAGAGCTGCAAATACATGAGTTAAAGACAACCACAGTTGTTTAATATTCCTGTATTTCTTCCATTTTGTCACAGGACTGAGACTGCTCTACAGAAAGAGAAGAATTAAGACCACTTGCTTTAACCCCAGCAGTCTTGAAAAAAAATTTCACATTTTCTTTTTGAAAGTTACACCATAAACTTTAAGTTTACAAAAACATAAAACATAAGATCTACTTCACCAAACTTTCTTAGCATAGCCTAAGGAATGCAACAGTTCTTGCTGGAAGACTTAAAAGAGAGTACCTGATACAAATATTTTTACGCACTCTTAAAGAGCAGATTTGCCAACAAACTTTAAGTTTCATTTATATAATAGCTAAATCTGAACTTAGAATTACTTTACCAGAAGCAAAGCAATTCAGCTACTCTATCGCACTCTCCCACTAAACAAGGATAAATGACAGCCCATAGTTTGCTGGAGGTTTTTAAAGCTTAATGCAATTGTTAAGTAAAATTCACATTTACAGATGCAAACAACTGCGTTATTGTTGTTTTTCTAGTTAAATTTACTCAATTACTTCACAGATTACTAAAGAGTTTCAAACTAAAGAAAGGCACCTTACTCCCTGTGGAAGAGTTCAGGGTATTTCTTGGCACTGTATCACAACCTAAGTATCCCTGAGAGAGCCACACTGCATCAGCATTCATGAGCTCCAGCTACCGAAAGTAAGAACAGGCGGATACAAAACCAACCCCAAAGTGTGATAGTCATAATGTGGTATTATTGGCAAAACTTAAAGTTTACAATGATTTGGAGACCAGTGCAACTTTCTCCCGTTGCATAATACAATTCTAGATAACCTGAATTATCACTCCCTAAAAGATTTCCAAGGCCCATGTGGAAGTCTTAAGCTTTGATAAGTAACATTATCTTTCTCCTCTCCTGTGCTTAAGAGGGCCATATGCAAGTTAAACAGGAGTTGCTTTCTCCTTTATGACTGTATTCACTTAATTTGGGGGTTTGTAAAACTTTCCAAATTTTGGCCTACACACAGGTCCACTCAGCCAGTTACCAACTTGGCTACAGCTCTAGTTTGTTCCCTTTTTTATTACGGCTTTTCAGTAGTTCGCCATGAAGAGATATGTTACCAAAGGCATAATCTAGCCCCAGTCTGCTGCAACCCAAACTCAGGAGGGGAAGTGAGGAAACACACACTAGGGAAAAAGAGACACAGACCTTCAGGTGCTTCACTAAAAAGATAACAGCCTCTGTATAATACTTTATGTTACTCTAAAATATTACAAAATACTACAGAAACAGATCTGCTGACTTATTTAGGCCACTGTGACCTACTTTAAAAGAAATAAAAAAACAAGCACTAAGTATTCCCATTGACATTGCTTATGTTTTGGGTCTGGATTTGGGTTTTGTGTGGGTTTGTTGGTTTTTTTTTGTTTGGGGATTTCTTTTGCTTTTCAAGAAAAATAAGACTACACTACTCGGCAGTTAGTAACCAGACAACCCAAGACTCCTAATTACTAGTTCAAGCACTGCAAGTGTAGTATCTTCCTGTAAACCCCCACATTGTAATATAGTGTTTTCTGATGAGGAAACAGCAAGGGGGGGTTAAGAATTAGTCTTAATAGAGTGCACAAACTGACACTCCTCCACAATCCCCAATACAACTACAGCAACCTTCAAAAACATCTTCTTGAAGCTTTTTCTTTAGCAGCAATTACAAGTCATACCAGATGGTGTAGCATATTTGAATGCCACACTCACGTAGCGACCAAGGTGCAACTAGCAGTGAATTGCATTAAATCCACGCTATGTTTTCCTTCATAATTTACTCACACTGCATCTTTGAAAATACACTGTGTTTTTTTTTTTTCCCCAAGAAATTACAGTATTTAAACCAGTATTTCACCTACCTGTGTTTAATGCAAGTTTTGTGTACTAGTGATAAAGTGCCACACAAAGGCTTGCAGGTGTTTGAACAGCAGCACTTGAGTATGCCCAATGAGTAGTGGAGAATGTGCACTGGGATTCCTTTTTAACCCCTTGCAGAGATATTTGCAGTACCATATTTCACCTTTTTTTTTTCCTCTCCTACCTCAAAGTATTCCTCTATTTCAGATACCAAATCAGAATAAGCTTTTTGCTTGTCTTAGATCAAAGTGCGAGGAAGTCAGTTACACCAGAACACACTTCTCTGCCACAGAAGGGGACCTTCCGGATATTGGCAGCTCTGGGCAGGTTTGTATCAAAAGATATCTAAAGGAATTCGATAGTTAAAACATAATCTCAGTTTATGCTCTTCTCAAGAGTTTTTCCAGGTTTCTATTTTCTTATTTTGTGAGGGTATCTTACAGTAGATGTCATGATTTTAAGGATATTTTCAACCAATGCACTACATCTTTCAAGCTTCAGAAGCTTTCAAACTATTGAGCAAACTCACCACTCTCTGGCTTCCTGTTATGTTACCCCTTCTGGACTCAAGGGTTACCTCCTGCAGTTATTCTACCACAGGCAGAATGCAAGGCAAGATAAAATAAGGTAATTTTAAAAAGGCATCTTTAAAAAAAAAATTAACAGTTACCCAGATTTAAGGCTTTTACTTTCAACAGAGCAGCTGCAATATTCACTATTGTAGCTGAATTCCACTCATTCAGATCAAAACCAAATGAGATACATATTTGTTTGTGTTTAACTATTTGATCCACACCAAAAGCTCTCAACACAGTAAGTCTGTCCTAACAGAAGGGTGCCACAGTGTCAGAGCACCAAACTATCCTCAAACCATACAACTGATTACATGCCTTCCAAGAGCTGGAACAGCAAACTCCTCTTAGCACCATCAACTTGTGCAAGTCCTGCAAAACTACCAGCCTGCTCCACTGATTTTGAAGAACCCAGCATAAAGCTTCGTATCTTCTCACCCCAATGGAAACACACACACACACGGTTACCTCAGTTCTAATAGACGTTGAACAAGTGAACTGCACAATGTAGAAAGTCTGGAGAGTTGGCTGCACTTTCAACAGTAACTTCTATTGCTATCCTGTTACTAAAACGTGAAACAAAGCAACACCACCGATACTTTTCCAGTTATCACGGGTTCTAGTTACCAGCTTTCCGCCTCTTTTGGTATGCAGAAAGGTGTTTTAACGTATTAAGTTTAAACATAACAGTGACAACACACTCTCACTCTGGAAAGGTGCACTGGCCCACCTTTACCCTTCCCTTCACCTCACTTTTTACTTGGTTTCAAGAGCTGTAAAACATACAACTATGATATTTAGGGAAACATTGCAGTCTGCAGTCCACCACATGCACAGAACGACAGAAGAGTGCTTAAAAATTTAACCTCTCGCTCACAACAGTAAACCCACGCAACTTAACCCACTTTTTCCCTCGGTGCCGGATTAATAAATCCAGCGCACATAGGCTAAGAAGCTCTCACCGGGAAGAGTTCACAAGGTTGCACTAATTTTGTTCGCTGGCGTTACAAAGCTCGCTCCTTCCACGTGTAAAGCAAGTTCTGAAGAGCAAACCGGCCAGGTTCACCGAGCCTTACAAGACATTCCCACCTCCTTGCTGCAAGCAGGAAGGGCCACACTGGCTGCCTCAGGGCTTCAAGCGGCTCCCGCCGGGCGAGCCGCGGGCCCGGCCAGGCCTCCCCCAGCCCAGGCCGCAGGCGACCACCGCAGGGTCCTACTTACAGTCCAGGTGCTTCTTCTTGGGGCCCATCACCTCGTGGGTCGTCGCCTTGCAGACAGCTTTGGCCACGGCCGAGCCGGTGACACTGTGCTGCGCCGCCGTGATGCGGTCCGTGATCGACTGCCCCGACATCATCGGCGCGGACCCGCCGCGGCGGGCAGCAAGGCCGGGACAGCGGCTCCCCCGCAGCCGGGGAAAGGAGAGGCGAGCGCAGCAGCCCGGGGGGACGGGCGCTGGCAGCTCCCTCCGCTGTGAGGCCGGCGACCGGGGAGTCCTGGCCGGACTCCGCCTCAGCGGCTCCCCTCACCCGGCGGTACCGCTCCGGGGGCTCTCCCCTCAGACCCCGCGCTGCTCCGCGCAGCAGCATTCTTGAAACGGGTTAGAAGGGGGGAAAGAAGGGTTAGAAATGCCAGAAAAAGTCGTAAAGCAGCTCACAAGTGGT
>JASSUY010015687.1:0-16893 GCA_032466535.1 Forpus xanthops | reverse complement strand
AAAGAGCCTGTAACCTTCCATTCCAACATACCAGTCATAGGAGCCATCCCACCATGTTTCTGTGATGCCTATGATATCATACCCCCGTAGATGTGCACACATCTCCAATTCCTCTTGTTTGTTGCCCTTGCTATGGGCATTTGTATAGAAGTACCTGAGCTGAGCTCCAATTAAAGCTGGCTCATTGGCTGGAGCAGCTGGAATATCTACATTGCTCTGAACGTTTACTGTAGGTGCTGGCAAGTGACTGGGTGTGTTGGGATGTAATGATGTCCCCCTCCTCCAACACATCTAGTTTAAAGTATCCTTGACCAGTCTGGGAAGCCTCCTACCAAATCCACTCTTCCCTTTCCTTGTCAGACCAGCTCCACCAGCCCCCAGTAGACCTGGCCTACTAAGTTGAGTCCCATTTTCAAGGTACCAAAACCCCTGACTATAGCACCACCCTTTTTACCACTTCTTAACCTGGCCAATCCTCCTACCCTTTTTAAGGACCTGCCCTGTATCCTGGGGAATTGACGAAAATACAGTCTGTGCTCCAGAGCCCCTAACCACCTCTCCCAGAGCTCTGTAGTCTTCTTTATGTTCTCCAGGCTACTGCTATCTATATCAGATCATTCCATGCCAGGCCAGGTGTTTTCCTTGCTCGACCTCTGCCACAGCCGAAGGATTTTGCTGAGAAGAGTGGTTGATTCCCAGTGCTGTCCCAAGATCAGTGTATTCACTTTACACAAGTTTCCCAGAGTTTTGCAAGTACAATTATCTTGGGGTTCAGCTCAGTTTTTTGGTGATCCTTTCATCTCCACCTTCTTTTCCAATAAGAGTCTTTGATTCCTCTGGGGCTGGAGAATGAGACACAGTTGTAATGGTTTTTGCTGGAAGTATATATATACTATTTTTGTATTAATCAGGAAGATTCTAACTGCCTTTCATTGCTGGCAGCAATTTGTGTGATGAGCTGTTCCCTAGAGAGGATAAATGCTTTGAACTCCCCAAGGACTTTCAACCCCTTGTCTGAGAATCTCAATATGAGTGTGGGCTTTAAAGTAGAATTGAAAATCACAACTTAGGGATGAAGTATCCAGATTTGACTGGTGCAAGGAGGCCATATGATGAAGTATGATCTGTTGAGCTGAAAGTGAGGTGATGTGTCTCTGCATTTATAAGAGGGGTTCAAAGCAGGTTGTCCCTGAAGTACTGTGCTGGCATTGTGCATCAATTTTGTGCAGCAAAAAACATCATATAAGCTTATTCTGTTCTTCAAATACATGTAAGTAGCAAGGGCAGAAAATAGTCTGAAGGGAAATATCAATGATATTTTCAAGAATTTGCATTATGCTTGCATGTGGCTACCTGCAGACACAAGATAAAACATCACCTGGTTCTAGTGTCAGTGTCTTCCTCAAGCTGTGCTGGGGAAGAAAAAACTGGTCAGGTCTTTGTGCCTGTTCAATGCGCAGGTCTAGTTTGACTTTAGCTGCCTGCTTTACTTGATGGTTAATGAAAAACCCATAAAAGGCTTGTGGAACAGCCAATAAATCAGTGATATATACAGAAAAATATTCTTAAAGGGATGTGAGAACAACTGGGAATGTGATCTTCTGCAGTCTCCTGTCCCTGTTTTTCTCCAAAAGCACTGAGGGAGCCCCTGGTTTTCCACCTGGATCCTGTTAGAATTGATGATTTGTGTCTCACTTCTCCCCAGCTGAGAGCTGCCTTTGAATCCAGTCCAGCCCAGCACCTCTGCCAGGCAGACTGGTGTGGGTGGTGCTGACTGTACACTTTATCTAGCACTGCCAGTAAACTGCTGCCCTAAGGTAGGGCTGGGAATACATTTATTGTTAAGTTTTTAAGGAACAAGTCAAGGCTACTGCTGAACTGAGGATATAAATATGCTGTGAGCTGAAATAATTAACACTGGTCACAGAACTATGTATTGCTTTGTGTAAGGCTATTGAAGTATTACAGTGTTACAGGAAAGAGTGAAAGGTTATAATGATACCTCTTCATTAACCTAATCCTTTAGATTGACATTTTGGGAATTAGGTCCTGGTTTCTGTCCCTGCCACCAGTGCTGGTGTATGGTCTGTATTTCACTGTTTCCCCATTGTGCCTACAAGTTACCCTGCACACAGGCAGAGGAAGGCTCTCTCATGCATTCCATGTAGCACCCTGAACTGCGATGCCTCAGCCTCTCTTGTCATCTTGACATTTTGAAGGTGCTAATGCGATGCAATAATTTGATCATTTTAGCAAAATCGGCTTTATTAAAGTATTCACATTCATTTGTTGCAGAACTCCAGACAAATGAAGTGAGACTGTCTATGAGAAAGCAGGCTTGTCTCCTCTCCTTGCAAGGGATCCTGGCTTTTTTGGCTGCCTGTTTCCAGCCAAGGGCTGCCTGTACTGTTGTGGGAGCTCTGATTTCTGGATTACTTCTGCAGACAGGATGACTGGTTTAGCTGTGTTGACTTGTTTATACCTGCAAAACCATGAAAGATGCAAGGTTGCCTTCTGTTTGGTTCTTTGGCAAAAAGCAATTCTGAACAAAGGGTTGAGTGTACCTTTTGTTAAGTGATCAAATCTTTTTTTCTCCCTCTGTAGTGCCGTCTTCCTGTGCCTTTCCCATTGTTCTCCCTACTTTGTGGTTTGATGAAGAGTGATGCTGGATCACTGGGTGGAAAAACTTCTGACAGTTCAAAGCACAGTTTAGGTGGAGTTTAGGTGGTCTGATCGTGTGATTGCCACTGGTGAAGTAAAATCGGGCAATAGAGACCTTGGGCTGGATGAGCATCTGGCATGCTGCATGATATCCCAGCTTGCACTGTCTAACCATTGTTTGTTTTACACTTGGATTGCATTGCCAGTGTCATCACAGATCATACATATCTGTGCTGAGTCCACATGTTAATCATCATGCCAAGGAATGATCATGGAAGACCATGGAGGAGATGGTTTGCAGGTGCCATCTGAATGCAGCCAACCGCCATGTTCTCTCTACTCTGTTCCAACCAGTTCAAGACTGGGAAAGTTTCAGCTGTGCTCAAGGTTGGTAGGTCATACTGACTGTTAGGAAAGCTGTGGATGTGTGATGTTGCTGAGGGAAGAGCAGATACCTTTTGCCTGCTGTCTAGGCACAGATCATTGGCAGGAGTGGTGTGTGCTTTGCAGTGTTCCAGGCTGTAGCGAGATGCTCTGGGAAGGAACTGGCCTGCTGACACTTGTGCAGGGCCCATTGACACTAATGAAGCTGCTGTATGTTGCCACCCCCTTGGCAAGCCTGTCCATCTTGTGCTGCCCTGGCACAGGAAGCAATTCTTGCCTGGTCTGACTCATAATCAGGCATCTTGCTGCAGCAGCAGCTCCTGAGTACCAGTGGGGAAATGTGCTTTTGGCTCTCTGGAGGGGAATGAAAAGGGACATGCTGGTTTCCCTCCTCTTCCCCCAACGAAAGCCGGTGAATGTTTTGACCATTTTATGGAGCAGTGCATGCATTGGGTTACTTGTGTGTGTTTGATTTGTTCTGAAGAGAAGGAGAAATCCTTCTTTATTCTGTACTCCATTTTTATTCTTCTTGCTGCTGCAGGCAAGAGCATCTCCCAGCAGCAGTGGGCAGGACAGGCAGTGTTCCCTGTCAGGGCAGTTCGCCTGGCTGTCTTTGCAGACCTGTCAGTGGGAAGAAAGGAGGAGGCAAGCAGAGCCGCCGTCTGCCCCAGTTGCCTGCCAGCACCTCTCTGCACAGGGCAGAGAGGCAACACAGATGCTGCTGGTTGAGGGCATCTGCCTTGGAAGGGCACATGGAGTCAGCATCCATTGAGCCTGTCTGGAAGGCTTGGCTGGAGGAAATGAGGTTAGCAGGAGCAGAAGTTTCTACAGCATGCCTACCAAGGGGCCCAGGCTCAAGTTGGCCCAGGCTGCTGGAAAACACTTTGTAGCCTGGGAACTTCTCCATCTACATCCAATCTGTGCAGCATCCAGCCATGCTAAAGAGCAAGGGAGTGACACTGCCTGCGCCTGCCTTGTAGAAGATAAAGCACCATATGCAAGCTGATGGCTCAACCTGAAAATGAAAGGTATCTAAAGAGAGAGAGGAAACACAGTGCTCACACCCTTAAAGGAGGGTGTGTAGGTGACATTTTCTCAGTGATTGAAACTGATCTATCTGTGGTTTCAGTCTCTCTTCAATAGCTCTTTTACTAAGGGGACTGTTGGGAAGAACTTCTGCTCCATAATAAGCTTTCAGGGAAGATCAGATTTGAGATCAGAATGTGATTTTTCTTATTTAGTTCATTTATTCTCAGGAAAACTAAACTAGTCGTCTCTCAAATCTTCAGATTTGATACTTTTTCTGTGACCATGAGATTTCTGCTTTGAACTCTGATGGCAGTGAATTCCTGATAGATCTTTGTTTTTTATTTTTCTATTTTAATCACTCTCTCTTCTTTCCTGACTGTTGTTTTACTGTAACCTCTCCCTCTCCTGCCTATTTTATGTTCCCTCCTTCTTTTTTCAGAAGTTAAGCTCTGGAACCTTCCACTGCTGAACCCAGGCATTATTTCTGCTATAGTACCATTTCTAATACCTTGGTACTTGATTAGTCCCAGACTTCTAGACATCTGTCTCATTTGCAGTATCTAAATTTGATGCTCTTTAGACTCAGCTTCCTAATGTAGAAAGCTTTGTGCAGGTGGAAACCCATGGAAAGTATGGACACTTAGCACTTATGAAAACTGAGTATCTTGTGCCTCAGGGTGGACAGAGAAAATAAAGCGCTTTTAAGTCTGGAGAAACTTTTGGAGATTGTCTCCTTTCTCCCTAGCTATCTTGTTATGATTTGCAAGACTGGGGTGATTCTTCTAGGTAGCTGTGAACAGGTATAGTGAATATGTGGTCATTTGCTGTACTCTTGTAGTTCAGAATGACAAGCCACATCGTTAAAGCTCACTGCATGTGTACTTGACATTAAACAAATTGGGTAACTCTGAGATTGCTTATTTCTTCCAGAGATACAAAGATGAATAGAGCTAGAGCCGTTTGCAGCCTGGCGTGTTTCAGCTCAAGGCTGCTAATGACACATCCTAGAAACACAGAGCATCAGCAAGTGCTTTGTACTTTGCTAGTATTTTTCCTGCAGTAACATGAGAGCAATTACAGCTTGGAAGGGTGGGAGCTGGAAGGTTGTAGGAGATGAAAACATTCAAAAAGGAAAACAATTTCATAAAGTGAGGCAGGGGGTGTATGTGTGTGGGTGAGGGAGCAAGCATCTGTAAATAGCTGCCACTGACAGCTTCTTTTGAAGTATATAGGAATTGAGAAGGAGAGAGATAAAACAGCTGCAAGTGTGCATATGTTTTATGGAAAGAAGAGAGCCATGCGTAGCTTCCCTCTTTCTTTCCTCTTCATGTGAGGGAAGGGGCAAAAGAGCAAAGCTGGACAGGAGTCCTTGGGAAGGGTGAAAGTGGAGCAAAACCAGGGTGAAGTTGGAGGAGAAAGAGGCTTTCAGGAATGGGTATAAATTATAGTGCAGCTGATGTAAAATCCTCTGTCTTGCTAGTGACTGCCAGGGAGGGGAAAACTGCTGTTGCCACCTGCCTGCCATTCCAGCCTGTCCTCCCTCCCTCCATTTTACCTTTTGATTTATAGTAATAAGAAATTGGCCTTCCCAAGAGCAGGTCATGGGACTTGGCTGAGGGATTAAAGCCAAGCCTCTGAGAATATAGTAATGCTTGTGAGTCATTGAGGCATCCTTTGTATTGGCAGGTTGATGGATTCTTAACTAGGTTGTTAATGGCATCTCAGTGTTGCTGTCCGAGATGTGCTTTTTGTGTTTTACACTCTGACTTAGAGAAACAAGTTCATTTCAGGCTCTTTGTGTTTTTCTCCTCCTTTTCTCAGCTTTCACTTCTTTAAATGTAGATTTCTTTTGACAGATCATCTCCATGGTAACTAACGGGACCAGGCTGCCTACAGAAATTGTAGTAATAAAGTGGTTGGTTTTTCACACATGATGAAAAGATGATGAAGCACAATGATAGGTGATAAGGACACAGGTAATTGCTCTAGAATAATATTGCTGCCAAGAAGATGACTGAACTCCCACACAGAAGATGAACAGATAGCGTATTTATTGAAATTCATAGGCTGAGAGAAGAAAAAAGTAATTGATGGCTGTGTAGGTTTTGTTTCAGTTTACTATGCACTGAGCAGTGCTTGGAGAGCAGTGTGCCGGCAGATGGAGCCCGTATGCAGAGCCACTGTTTTCTCACTGGAAAACTGGCTTTTCACTTGATAACCGGATTCCAGTCAGTGCAGTGAAAGCAGCAGAACCGCTAATTGCTCTTATGCATTTCTGTTTTAGATCCATCACATAGCCCTGTTTTATTTTGTTTTACACTTCTGTAAGAACAGTGATGGTAAATTATACTGGCATACCGGGAATGTCGAAGTAGAAAGTAGAAGAGCAAATACTTGCAAAACTTGTGCTCAGTACGGATTTTCCAAGACAAGTGTGTATCTGTGTTAGCAAATGGCAGCTGTAGGTTGTTTACTAACCTAGGTACTGGAGACTGTTTCCTGGTATGGCAGTTCCGTTGCTCAGATCCATGGGAAGGCAAACACTAGGTGTTTTCCTCTGGTTGCACTCTCTGCGTTTTCAAATATAAGAGAAAACTGGTGAATTTGATGTTGAGCCTCTTGTGAAAATGGCTGTGTATGGCAGTGCTATGGATCTGGTTTGAATGGCTACATAGCTGCTCTGTGGGGCAGTACAGTGATCCTAATTATGGAGTTCTCTGGCATCCACTGCCACAGGACTTGGGGCCTTCCCGTTCCCAGAAGAACTTAAGTGTCCACAGGCATAATTTTCTGAAAGGTCTTTCTCTGGGAGGTGCAAATAACCCTGTTTATGACAAGAGTGCCAGCTCTGCAGCATAAGGCTTTCCCCATGTGTAACAAATGCTAACATTTGGGAGAAATACTGTTGGGGTGAACTGGTTGAGCTAAAGTGCTGCTGGCAGACTGCTGCCTCCCCTGGGGCTCTTCTATTCTCCACAGCTTTAGCATCTCTGTTGTGTCTCTGCTAACTTCACATCACCATGATTTATTGCTGATAATGTCTGGATGCTGTTTAGTAGATCATATGATTCTTTCTTTCTCTACAGACCGGTGCTACTTTATTGATTGTATAACTCATTTTCTCATCAAGTTCGGCAAGGAAACCGCTTCCCGCTTGGTTTTATATCCATCTGCACCTACTCACATATTGACTACATTTGTAGGACTTGCAAGCAAGAGGCTTTGAGAATGCATATAAATAAAAGAAAAAAACAGATTCTTTGTCCTACAGTGGTAGTGTCAATGAGAGTGAAAATAATTATGTTGTATGGAAGAGACTTTCTCTCCAGGACACTTTGTCCTAGGGAAGAAACTGAAAGTTGCAGGTTCATCACTTGACAGTGTTCATATCAAATTCAGGTTTCTTTTTTTTTCTTTCCCCCCCCCCCCCCCCGAGATTGGCAGGGCCCCCACATCTTCTGTGGCACCTGAAAAATCTAATTTGCATGCAAATTGCTCCCGTTTAGGTTAAAACACCGCTGTCATTCTTTTTTCAAACTTCTTTCCTTTTTCATCCAGAAAAGGAGGGGTAGAAAATGTTACTTAAGTGATACACCTTCTCCATACAAGATTAAACAGAATTGCACTGGAAGTGGAAAGATGTGCTTTTTTGAGACCTGTCAGCCAGCCAGCAAATGGAGTGTTAAGTTCGAGATGCCAGAGAGATATATTATATTAGTAAAAGAAAGAATAGGAAACGAAAGGAAGAGCATGAATCTGAGCACTGAAAGGAGACTAACAGCTATATCTGAGCAGTTACTCAAGAGCATGAAGCATGGCTGGAGTCATATTAACCCAGCTTGGTGACCATCATTGTGGTGACTGGCTCCTAATGAGCCTCCTGATCTATTTTCAGCACCATTAACTTTGCTAGATACAGGCACCTGAGAGGCCGTGCGGACCGCACTGGGGGAGCTGGCAGGGTCTGAGGGACCTAGGCCATGTGGCGGGGTTCTCTGGAGAAGACAGCGCAGGGCATCCTTCAAAGGATAAGCCCTGTTTGGAATAAAGGGCTGGATGTGTTAGCTTGAGCGCGGATTTGTCAGGTGCTTGGTAGCCTGGGTGCTGCCAGCTTCTCTCTGAGAGCCTGGCTTTGTTTGCTCCCCTCTTTTTTTCCCTATTCCCGCTCTGCCCTTCACCACTAATCAATTGTTTCAGGCAAAGCTGGTCAAAACTTATTTTCCTGGCAGCAGAACTTGGCAGTATCAAAGAAAAATGTAAATGAAAAGATACTGTAATTTTTCTGGGAAAAATTCTCATTTTTAACATTAGAAGCTGAACTGTTGCCACCCAGCTTTGGGGGGACATGACACCTTTCCAATTGCTTTTTCCTTTTCTGCTTTACCTTCTCTCCTTTCTTCCTTCCGTCTCTGTTCTCCTTTCCAGTTCTATGATTCTACGAGCTCTTTTTTCCCTACATGGCTGTGTAAAAAGTGCCAGAAAAGTGAAAGGAATCTAGGCTGATATGGAGACTTCCTGTCCAAGTTGAGTACTTTTCATCCAAAAAACAATTGGACGTTTTTTCAATCTCCCTTCCTCACAAAATTAATGATTATTGTTGGAATGGTTTCTGCCTTGGATGGGCTAAGGCTTCTCTGGTTTCTTTGTCCATTAGGATGAGTAACAGCCAGTGGGCAGAGCTGGGCTTGTGCCCTCTGCGCTGGTTCCCAAACCTCTCCAGCAGGGAGCAAAGCCTGTCTATGAAACTGCCTGTGTGTCTTTGGAGTATCCCACTGATTACATGCACATGACTGAGGGGGTAAGAAAGATGCTGCTTTGCCATTGCTGGAATGATGTTATCTGGCTAAGAGGGCTGCCGCTGGTAAGTGCTTATACTTGTGACAGAAGATACTCCAGGCTGGAGGAGATCATGGCCTGCTAGAGGATTCGCTACCAGAGCAGTGACATTTCCCTGTGCTGCTTGCCATAATTTGAGAGCATCTTAGTAAATAAATAAATAAATAAATAATAAAATGAATAAAGGTAAGGTTCCAGATTAATGCCTCACCCTAGTTTAGGGGAGAGCTGGGATTATACAATATCCAACTTTTGTACAATTGAGTTGCAGAACCAGGAGTCTGATATTGATTGTGTTCCCACAGCATATCACTTGGGCTGATGCTGTTAGCTGCTGGGTGATTAACAGCATGAATTAGCTTTCAGATACCTTTTTCTGCTGGGACTCCTAGCCCTGAACTTAGACCAAATGACCAGAAAGATTTATTTGACAGATGAAGCTATTGGAGCAGTTTATTTGCTTGATCTATTGAGTGGAAGCTGCAAACCAAGCAGTTAATTTTTCATCCTTTGTCAACAGTTTGCAATCTTACAGGCTTGGATTGTATTTAAATTTCAAAATAACTTAAAAAGTTAAGCCAACAAGCAATATGTAGTACCTGCCAGAAGAATGGTTGTGCTGCGTCAAAGCAAAGATCCCTGGTGCTGGCTGATAGCAAGTACCTGGGGAGAATGTTTAAGAACAGTTTGTGTGTTCTCACCTTCTGACTGCAGTATGGGGACTTCTAACCCCAAAAGTATGGCTTTCATGTTTGTTGGTGTGTGATGAACATACTCCATTTGTCTGTTTGCTTTTTGAACCCATTATGCTCCCAAACCCTGTATTGTCTTTCAGGGTGAGTTCCATAGTCTTGTGTTGCATTAGATGTTATTTCTGTGCATTGTGTTTTGTGCCTGATACCTATTCATTTTGTTATGTGCCCTCTAGTTCTTTTCTAGAAAGTAGTTACAATTCATTCATTATTTGCCACCTCCATACCACTTACCATTTTATTACCCCTCCATTCCTGCACTGATCCCATAATTACCTCTTTCTCTATCTGAAAAAGTGAAGCTTTTTATTTGAGTAGAAGCTATTTCAGACCCCTCATTATGCAAGTTTCTTGTTAGCGTGGTTCTATTATAACCTTTTCAAAACTTCTTCATTGCATTGAAGAAATGGGGTTGCAGTATGGATTTGTCATGGCAAGGCTGTTTTTGTGGTCTTATTCACTAGTTTTCATACTATTTATTTGCCTGGTTACTGAACACAGAGCTGCTTTCAAAGAAATAGTTGGACAATCACTGAAATACTTTTTATAAGTGAAAATAAGCTGAATTATGTCCTTCAGCTTCTTTACAAGTAATACTACTGCAAAATTTGGCTTTCCTACTCTAGGCCTAGTGTCATGAGTGTTCTTTGTGTACCTTCATCATCTCTGACCCCACAAGCTCTCAGGAAGGCGCCCTGTTTCTGCAACACTTGAAAAAGAGTTGTAATTAAATTTTTATGCTGTTAGGAAGTTGCTTACCACAGCTGTTTTTTGGTCTGCCCTCCTGTGATTCCACATATAACTTGCCAGAAGTTCACAATCTTTTCTTCTTTTCCTCCTTTGAACATGATATTCGCATTCTGAAGGGTATTCATTTTCCCCTTTTTGTCTTTATTGCCAGTAATGGCCTTTATCTGCTGTTCAACCCCAGACAACAAATTGACTTTTTTAGTCCTTTTAAAGTACTTTGAATTAATGATGCAAGTATCCTGATGCTTTCCTATAGTACCTGTACAGGATCTCCTCTAAGCATTTGCAGCTTTCTAGCTATTTCTTTTTACTGCTACACTGATTTTTATGTAGTTCTGTTTTTTCAGATCCAACTTTATTGCTTAGATTTCTGTGGTTTTTGGTTTTTTCTTTTCTTCTATTGCATGCTGAAGAATGTGTCATTGGGGATGAGCTGCTTTTCTATTACAGTTTTTTAGCTAGTTATTTATAATGTCTAAAAATACAGTGTTTTCATCACCCTGTCAAGATAGTTTCCCAGTCTGTGTGGGGTATCTTCAAATCATTCCTGTTTTCTGTCTACGTACCCAGTCTCCTGTAGTCCCATGGACCAGCGTTACAATCTGGTTGGTTTTAAACTAATCTTAATGTGTGCTTTTTTTAACAAGTCACACCATTTCCCCACTGGTCTCACTTGTTCTCATGTTCTCCTGCTTTGATTTGGGGGATTAGAATTTCCCACTGGGTTTTGTCTTCCCTGGAGCCTTATCTTGCTGTGTCCCTCTTATGTGAGTCCCTCCTCTCCTGCAACAGCATGGGGCTTGCTGCTGGAAGGTGAGTGGATGCAGTCCCTGTCTCTGCACTCCTTGGCACAGTGCTCTGAAGATGGGGAATTGCCTGATCTTATCAGCAAGCTGTCTTTTGTTGTAGGAAGTGCCACTGTGCTGTTACTCAACAGCACAGGTAAACCTAGAGTTTACCTTGAGCACTGTGCACATTGTTGTCCCCCTTACCCCCAAAAGGATGCAGCAGAACTGAAAGAGGCAGTGAGGTCAACAGTGTGGACAGTGTAAATATTTCTAGTGCTGGGCACGGATGATTGACAAAGACTCACAAATTGTGAAAAGAGATTAACTTTGGGGGAACATCAGACATACAGACTTATGTGAATAGTAATGTGTAAGTGGGCTGGGAGTGCTTTTCACTCCTTCACAAGGCCTGAGGGCTACCAGAGAAAGACAGCTTCAGGAGGAACAGAAAGATCTGGACCTTCGTGCAGTGGATGGTAGGTCTGCAGAGGTCTCTGCTGAACAGAATTCTGTTGGGCGCAAAAGTGTACCTGAGTTAAGTGAGAGGCTGGTTAAGTACCTGAAAGAAAACAATGAACCATTATCAGTCTCAAAAGTCCTTGGAAATGAATATGGCTGGAGGTGTGAAAGGCTATTCAATGCACGTGTTGTTCTGCTTTTGCTCTTTCCTCAGCATCCGCTTACAACTATGATTGGAGAGCAGGCTGCCTGGGGGAGAGGGGTCCTTGCAGGGGAGAAAGGCTGCTGGTATGTTCTCATCTTGTGTTGAAGCTTTTGCTGTAGATTTTGATTTACATCTCTGATGTCCACCAGACCTTCACCTAATTGAGTAGATTGACCCTGACTCTTACACAGCAGACAATTAATCAAAGACTGACTAATCAGCTTGCTCAATGTTTGGCACCTTGCAGAAAGGCTGGATATCACTGAAATGCTACCTCTGCAAACCAGTTTTATGCTTTGAGATTTATAGCCAGTTAATTCTATTGAATTCTGTGGATTTACTGTAAACTTTAATTATTATGAGCTCTGAAACATAATACAAGTAATTTTACTTAGCTACTTTAAGTGGGAATTTAAAAACGAGGTTCTGTAGCTGCTTTAACTAATCATACTTGGATGTTTTACCACACTATTAAAACTTAGCTAAAATCTGTTCTCTCCCTGAAACTAAACACCTTGAAAATGGCTGGCTGAGCAATAGAGTCAAAACTTATTCTTTAGGGTTTACAAGTAGTTTTATTCAAAGGTCTTAATTTTTATTTAGGTAACTTCTAAAGTTAACATTTGACACTGCTAAAAACTGGAACTTGTCATTTAAGCTAAGGTTCTCATTTACCAAGCTGCAGCAGTTAATCATTCAGGGATGTGAACTGCCATCTATTAGGAGTTTCAAATTGAAGATGCACTGTGAAATAAAATTGAACAAAGCAGAATAAATGTGTACAAACCCTTATTCTTCCCACACAGTCAAACTCATTTATGTTAGTGTGGTCTGTGCCGTGGCTGAAGCAAAGATGGGCAAAGGGATCTGATTGGAGCCTATGGCAATGTCCTGAGGGTAGCAAGCGCTGTTGATATCCTTGTCAAGAATGACATGAGGGGTTACTTGGGTTTTTTTCTTTCTTCCAGCCAAACCTATGTATGAGCTCCCAGGCTGTCCTCTGAGCCCACTTCTGATGTCATTTTTCTGCAGGAAGGGGGTAAGTGGGCTGTACTTTGCTTGGTTTGTTGATGTTCAGTTTTGTTATGATGCTCCAGAAAATCACATTTATTCCCTTGCTGGTAACAAGTATTCAAATCTCTGATTTACCAGCATTAACACAATTAAATTATACTAAATTGCCACAGAAAATTATGTAGGCTGTCTCTTAATGTGCTACAACTTCCTACTGGTTTAACTTCTCACCTCCTTGAACCCTAGAGGCCCTCCACTGACTTTTTCCATTGCTTCTCATAATTGATTGACAGGTGAAGCCCAGATACCCCTCTCTGCTGTGCTGTTTATGGTCCTTGGAGCCTGTATTATAGAAGCTGCCTTCTTTGCTTGGCAGCTTCTCTTGTTCTTGCTTCTCTTAATGACTTTTGTGTCCTTTTTTGTCACTTCTATGATCTAAAGCATGCTTTTGTCACAGAAAGCACAATCATTTTTTGCCCTGCAGTCAAATCTTGGGGTGCACTACCCTTGCAACCATGTCTTTACTGATGGCAAATCCCTCCTATACTTTTTGCTTGCACTATTAGTCTCATAGCTATCTTTAAATGGTTTGATTTTCTTTTCATTGCTGGTAGACAACTTTATTGCATTCAATGGAGTTGTACCGACTCTAGAAGCATAGTTGATCTCTCTGAAGTGTGATTCCCTGTGTGTTCTGGGGCATGAGCATTCCCCAATGCAATGGCGATTCTCTTTAGAGTAACTGAAAGGTTTTGAGGAGCATTATTTTGATATCCATTGTTAAAATATTTAAGTATTTATTCCTCCTCCACACCCACACCCACACCTGCCCCCCCCCCCATTTACATCCAGACAAATCTTTCTCTCAGAGCCTGGCTGGATCTGGGCTGGGTTGGCAGCACAGCCCTGGCTTCCACCTTTCCCCTGTTTGTGGTGGTGCGCTTCAGGCAGATTCCAGGCTGTCATTCACAAGTGCTGAGCATGGACAGATGACAGTGCTTGTACATGTCAAGTACTGTGAAGTTTTTGTGATAACATTCCTGGTGTTTTGAGCTCCTTATGGCATTTGCTCAGGCATTTCCAAATGGTTTTACTGTGTATCATGAGCAGCTGGATCTTCAGTCTGATACTGTGGCTTATCAGTGCCAGTGGGATTAGATTGTAGTGTTTGTACATGGCAAGTGTTCGAATTAGCTAAAGCCACCCTGGAGGCATCTTCTTCTTACTTGTCAGTGTTCTCAATCAGTGCATGTGTTGTTGTTTGCTGGGTTTCTTTTCCTTCCTGGGATATTGGGTTCTGTCTCCTTCATCTCTGTCAAGATAGCTGTTAGATGGGTATTTTCCTCTTTGCCTCTCATTACTTCCCATCATAGAGTGGATGCTGTTGCCTGTATTCCAGGTCTGTTTCTCTCATCTGTCCAGCTGCACTGCTTTAGCCTATGTGCTGACTTGGTATTTACATTCTTTTTTTGGTTATTTTCCTTGGCAGAGCCATTGCCTGTGGCTCTTTGCTTGCATTTTTTGAGATTTAGGTCTGCTCTTCTCTATACTCTTGCTTGCAAGCTGGACTCATGTAACCCACAAGCTCTCTAGTTTGGTGTTTCCAAAGTAGTATGTGGACTCAGTTGTGAGGTGAGGAACACTGATCATCTCTTTCTTGGTCTCTGATAAAAATCTGCTGTTTTTCAGGGGAAATCCAGCCTCCATCCACCTCATCTGCAATTGTAATGGTTTGGTTGTATCTCTGGAAACACTCTCTTTCACTGCTGGAGTATTATTAAAAAAATAAACCAAACAAACAAAAAACAGCAAAAAAAAAAAAAACCCAACCCCAAACACCACCCAAATTCAATTAGAAAAAGAAAATCCTTCCCATCGAGTTTCAGGTCTCTAATTAGACCTGAGCCACCCTTGTGTACACAGATTTTTTTTTCTTTGGGAATCCACCTCCTGTGACGTTTGAGTTGGTCTATCTGTTTGCTTTGTCTCTAGGAGCTGATTTGCCTACCAGCTTGTCTTTGCTTGGCATCCCACTAGACTGAGTGCTGCTCCAGGCTTTCCTTCCTCCCACCTGACTGTCACAGTAGAAGAAATGTGGGTTGCAACAGAGACCAGAGACCTGTCTTTCCCTTGAAATTCCTTCATATTTCATGAACTGGACAGCTCAGATCCACTTCAGATGCTATTAAATTAGTGGGAAACTTTTTCACTGGAATAAGTGAGACCTGGAGTCCAAGAGTAGGAGTCGGGATTGGACCTGAAAAGCCATCTTTGAAGCATGCAGTTACACAGGATTGTAAGTGAGCCCCACTGTCAAGCAGCACATACTGGAATAGCCACAGGGAAACTATGGTCAAATTACTGCTTACGTAATAATCTAAACAGACACAGTTTCTCTCTTTGCATACTTCATCAAACCAGGTCACGTTTCTCTACTACAGGCTTAGTGGACACATGGATTTTGTTGATATTTTGGGCTACAGGTGAAGCTAACATCTTGTTTGTGAGTAATGGCTTACAGACTTATTTCAGTTAGTTTTCAAGTGTGTTTTCTGGTAAACAAGGCTGTGCATTTGGTCTGTGCCACTTCACAGAACACTTTGTGAGGAAATGTTGTGGAGTTCAAGCAGGTATTTAATTAAAACATTGCTTCTGCTAAAACAGTTTCTTCCTCTTGAGTCTGGACCCTTGTCATCTGTACCTATTAACAAACAGCAGGTGGATATGATTTGGGCATAAATGCATTGTGTAAATATTTCTGCCTTCATGCTTATCTAGCACAGGCATCTTCCTTCCAGTATAGTCTGCTGCTGTACTTTGTTAGCCCAGAGTGGAGGACCGGTGAGATGCTTGGTGAGTTCAAGGAGGTGTGCCAGAGATGTTTCACCCATAATTTCATACCTGGCAAGAGGAGTGAGAAGCGCACTGACCTGAAGTCTGTTTCATAAGGTTTTCCCAGTTGTGGGGCTCCTGATTCAGAGGTCTGACTTTGTTGTGTGTAGTTCTGTCATTTGTCTTCTATTTCTTTTTACTAAGGCTTGGGGCAGGGGAGGAAGAGTAATTTTACTTTGAGCCCAAGAAGTGGGAGATATATTTGGGTTTGCAAGTCTAGAGAATGTTGAGGAAGGCTTAATATAGTGAACAAAGTGGAAGTGTGAGCTGTTGCTGCCTGTGCACCGTTTTAATGCTATCCTGGTTTTCCTGCGCATTAATGGCTTTGTTCAGCCAAGTTTACCTCTAACATATGCTGTGTGCAGTGATACTTGTTTTGCAAAGGAACTGAAATGACAGGGGTATATGTTAAATACTTGTGGAGTGTCATGGCAGGTATCCCATGGCTGCTGATCTATGAAGGAATGAAATCAGCCACACCAGTATAAAGCTTCTTTTTCTTGGCATAACTGGGCCATGCCAGGGTTGATCTCTCACCTGGGTCCAGGGTGCTCATGCTGTCAGGGTCCCCATGAGTCTTTTGCTCTGGATGCAGGACCTGAAGTTGGATAAGGGGCTGTGAGGGACAAATGGCAGCAGGACTGGGGCTCTTGGGAGCTCTCTGGAGTCCTGGGGTACCCCCCAGATCCCTCTTCCTCCCTGGATTTGCAGAGCCTCCTCTGTCCCTGTCCCTCATCACTTGATAACGGGTCTGGTATTGCCTCATGGGGTGGCTTTGCCCACAGTGAGCTGAATGGATTAATAATATTCCCTTTCTGGGAGATGACTGCTGTGTAAGTGCTGTACTAGTTTTTTAGTCCAAGTTTGTTACAGGGCAGTGTACATTATTATCCACATCAGGGCAGGGGAGGTCTAAATTATCATAGAATCATAGAATAGTTAGGTTGGAAAGGACCTCAAGATCATCCAGTTCCAACCCCTCTGCTCTGGGCAGGGACACCAAGGCTATGTCCAACCTGGCCTTGAACACTGCCAGTGATAGAGCCTTCACAACTTCCCTGGGCAACCCATTCCAGTGCCTCACCACCCTTACAGTAAAGAATTTCTTCCTCAGGTCCAATCT
>JASSUY010015684.1:0-22591 GCA_032466535.1 Forpus xanthops | reverse complement strand
CTGCCCCTCTACTCTGCTCTTGTGAGACCTCACTTGGAGTATTGTGTGCAGTTCTGGTGTCCTCAACATAAAAAGGATATGGAGCTGTTGGAACAAGTGCAGAGGAGGGCCATGAGGATGATCAGGGGACTGGAGCACCTCCTGTGTGAATATAGAATGAGAAAGTTGGGGCTGTTCAGCCTGGAGAAGAAAAGGCTCTGTGGAGACCTCATAGCAACCTTCTGATATTAGAAGGGGGCCTATAGAGATGCAGGGGAGGGACTCTTCATGAGGGACTGTAGTGATAGGATAAGGGGTAATGGGTACAAACTGAAACAGGGGAAGTTTAGTGTTCTGGTTTAAGGCCCTCATGCAGTTTTGCTCACTCCACCCTCTTTCTTCCCCCAGTCCCAGGGGTTGGAGAAGAGAATTGAAAGAATGCAACTTCCATAGGTTGAGATAAGAGCAGTTTAGTAACTAAGGTATAACATAAATCACTGCTTCTACCACCAGTAATAATAATGACAAGGCAAATACAAGGAAAGAATACAACAGCTCACCAGCTATACCCATACCCAACCAAGCACTGCACCCCCATCCTTCCAGGTCTCTGCTCTTTGATTTTTACATCCTGGGCATGACATGCTGTGGTATGGAATAACTCTTTGGTCAATTTGGGTCAGATGTCCTGTCTCTGCTTCCTCCCAACTTCCTCCTGGCTTCTCCTCCTCCCTGGCAGAGCATGAAACTCAGAAAGTCCTTTGACAGCCTAAATATTCCAAGCCATAACTATAAACACTGGTGTTATCAGCACTGCTCCCAAGCTGAAAAAAATCAAAAACACAGTGCTGCACCAGCTACTACGAAAGAGAAAAATGACTGCTGCTGCTGAACCCAGGACATTTAGATTGGATATGAGGAAAAAGTTCTTTACTGTAAAGGTGGTGAGGCACTGAAATGGGTTGCCCAGTGAAGTTGTGAATGCTCCATCCCTGGCAGTGCTCAAGCCCAGGTTGGACAGAGCCTTGGGTGATATGGTTTATTGGGAGGGTCACTGCCCATGGCAGGGGGGTTGGAACTAGATGATCTTAAGGTTCTTTCCAACCCTAACTATTCTATGATGAGACAATTGATGCTTTGCATTTCAAAGTGTTGAAGTAAAACAAGTAGAAATAATAGATACAGCCAGCAGGCACAGCCACCATCTACAATCATTGGCACAATGTTCTGGTGGGAATCTTCTCTGTGTTTTATCCTGTGCATATGCTTGCAATACTGTGGTCCTCCCTGGGCCCCAATAAAACTAGAAACCTGGCAGGCATAAGTCACACACCTCAGCTGCAAATCCAAACCTCCTTCCATTCAAATTCCATCCTAACCAGTAAACTTGGCCCCATTTTAGCTGCCAAAGCATGACTTTCAGTGCATGTTAAAGGTTCTTACTGCCTTTCTTTGTACAAAATAAAACTGTCAGTCTTTTACCTCACAATTAATTGCAGTGGGGAAGGCTATGCAGAATGTTCTGCTGAGGCAGTGAGCTATACTCTAGAGTGCTGCAGGAGCACTGCAAGTCTGGGAAATAATGTTTTATCAGTCAGTGCTAATTGATCAATGCAGACCTTGTGAAGACCAGTACTTACCATAGAATCATTGAATGGCTCGGGTTGGAAAAGGCCTTAAGATCATCTAGTTCGGTCCACAGCTGCTTGCAATGTTACTGGAATGCAGCAACCTTGTTATAGCTCAGCTACTGTTTTCAGCACTAGGTCACATCCTCTGACACAGGATTTATTTTAGTGAAAACTAAAATTGTCTTGGCAGACAACGTGCCATCACATTTTCCCTTCGGGAAGCCATACAGCTTTGAAGATTTCATTTTTAAACTATTGGGAGAACATAGTGCAGCAACAGACAAGAATATCTCCATGCAATAGCTCTGAATGGAAACAATGCTGCTTTACAGATGTGGTTGTAGATATATTGCATAGATAACTCTTTATCTTTGCTGTCTGGTTCTCCACAGATTTGGTTGGACTTGATGACTGTAAAGGTCTTTTCCAATTTAGCTGATTCTATGAAATAAGTCACATCTGCTCCTGAAGCAGTGTGTTTCAGAAATGCTGCTTTATTAGAGGGGCTGGATTAGGGCTTACTGAAGCTAATGGAAAAGTTTCTACCAGCTTCTTTTTGCTGGGTCAATTTCAAGTGTTTTGGCAATAAACCTGCCCATTTATATAGCCTACTGTCTAATTTTGGAAGATTGCTTTAGAGACAAGCAATAATCAGCCAACCTCAATATTTCACAATATTCATCAAGTAAAACTTGTAGTTAATGCGTCTACAAAAACCTCTTAGTGCCATTTAGTTCTTAGGATGGGAAAATTGGTTCTTTACTGACAGTAAAAAGCAGAAGAGAAAAAGATCTTATAAGGATATAATCAAAAATACAAAATACATCCTTGGAGGAGAGTTGCAAAGGAGACAGCTTTTCAGGCAATGAATATAAGCAGCAGTTCAGAACACAAGCAGCTACAGAAAATCAATGCAAGGGCTGAACACTTCTCTTGACACTTTTCCTTTTCTCAATGGCTCTCATAAATTAGATTTTTTTTTGGCTTCCTGGAGTGCTCTGCTTCACAAAAGATTTAGAAGTGTCTGGATGTAACATTCCAGTCACTCCCCAGAAGATAATGTACTTGTTCATCCTGAGAAGAGTTATATAGAAAGCAAATTAAAAAATGCATGATTATATGAAATCAAGGAGAGTCTCAAATATTAATGTCTCATGTCATAAAGGCACAAAGTGATAAAAACATTTCCTATAGGTAATTGCAAAAGCAGCAAACTAGCAAGCAATCAAGAAAAATGCAGCCCTGGTTTGTAGATCTAGTTTGAGCTGGCTCAGCAGAAGAATGAGGCTGGATTCCATGGAGATATAAATGTATGCATAAATCCCCTGGTTTCTAAGTGGATGCTGCCCTTGCTTACATGCTTTGTGCCACATAGGTGCCAGGGAGGTGAACAGACTCTTTGGATACAGGTTCCAATTTTATAGATCAATAATCCGCTTTAACCCAAAAGCTCAATGTTTAGAGAAAATTCATTAGTTGGTAGCCTCAGAAATGTCACATTAACAGTTTCACTTGTACCAAGTTCCGATCCTCTGCTAAAAACTCCTAGGTCACAGAACTATAGATGTCAAAGCTGAGGTAGGAGCATTCCTTCTCAGACCATGGATTAATAAAGGACTTGTGCTGTTTCTGGGAAAGTAACACTGCCATACAACCATTTATATTTGACCACTGATAAGGACAAGTTCACCTACACAACTCATATCCACCAGTCCTGCCCCAGTCCTACAAGGGTAGACTGATCAGACTCAGTAAGAACTTGCCAGCTTTCCCTGGTGGAGGTAGAGCTTAATTCCACATATTATTTTGTCCAATTACTACTAGAACACAGACACAGAGTTTTACTCAGTTACCCATTTAGTGGCCAAATGACTTGTGTTCCCTTAAATCTAAACCAAACCTGACCAGACAGGCTACAGTGTCTCAAAGGCTTGAACAGAGAGGAAGAAGTCACCTACTACTTAATAGCATTATTAACAAGTAGAAAAAGTTATCTTTTTATTAAAGTGTATACAACCCATTGTACATTTATTTGTTTTTTTTTTTTTTTTTTGGCCCTTGAGTCTTGCAACTTCACCTGAAGTTAATAAAATTAACCCAAAAGCTAGGGAAACTTTAAAGTTTTTGGGAGATCATAATAGTGGGACACTCTTGGGAAGTGGCAGTGGTCTTGCTCACTTTTTTAAACAGTCACAAGCTGTCTGTAAAACTCACCAGGACTGCAACCAACTCAAGCACTTAGTAAGGCTCCCTAAAGTACCTTTGCCATGTGGGAGCCCTTCCAAGGCTAGTGTCAGTACAAGTCTGCTAGTCAGTGCCACACCACCATCGGCTTCAAACTAAATTCACTTCTCCTCACCTCAGTCAATAGCACTGGACGAGCACTCATCACAGGCAGGGATTCTGGCTTGCACAGCCAGTTCCAGACCTGTCCATCTCATTAATGAAAATCAGGAACTTAATTTTTCCCAAGGCTGAGCTGCCAATGCTCCTCCCTTCACCTGTTTGTATTTTGTCCTCACTTCAGTATTCCACCTTGCCATGAATATCTCCTGTGCTTTTACAGCAACCTCTCATTACAGAAGGTTGTGGTTTTTCTCCTGTTCTTGAGGCATCTTCATTACAGGGTATTAAAAAAAACCAAAAATAACAAAACCATAGTGCAGTATGCCAGTCAACAGTGAAATTATGAGAAGTGTAATCTACTAATGAGCTGATGAGTAAGTAACTGTCAGGCCACTGCACTGGGCTATTGATTAGAGCTTCCCACAGAGCTGATATGCTGCATAGGTACCTGCTGCTAAACAGAAGACATCGATAAAGGGAACTTCTGAAAACAAGAACGAAAGGTTTCAGGTTTTTTAGATGCTTTCTTTCATGCGCTGCAGATCTTTATTGCCAGATCAATCTTCATTGTTAGTTCCTATCTCCCACCCTGCCTCCTGCCTTTCAGCTTGAAAAGATTAAAAGTGTTCTGTAAACATGTAGTACCCTGGGACACAAGAGGCTTATTAGTGAGAAATGTAGTCTATAGCAGATATTAAAGCAGCTGGCTGAGATAACTTCACTTGCAATGAGTGCTCTAGAGAAAATTTCCTCAAAGACTTAAGCTTTACCTTCTTACCCCTACGCAACACAGCCACCACGTCACACCCACTGGCTTCCTATTCTATCCAGAGTCAAAGCTTGAAATTGTTTTGCTTCCAAAAGCTTTGGAGGGGCTCCTCCACTGGGTGCCATGCTGTGTCACTCCTCCATTTTCCACACTGTCATCCTTCACTTAGTACCAGACTTTCAGGGCAAGACTCATCTTCTGCTGCATCTTAAGGTCCTTTCCAACTCTTACTGTCCTATTATCCTATGATTCTATGTTTGAGTCTGGCTTTTTTTTTTTTTTTTTATCTTGCCTTCTTAGTTGGAAAGTTCTTTCCTCTTCTAGACCACAAAGTATTGAATATTCTGTCCTCTGATCCTATCACTTACTTGGACAGTCCAATTTTCTCAAGAATTATCACAGCTTTTGCTTTTTGTCCTCACCTCTCCTCATTGAAACTATGTACAGAGATGTCAGCCTTGAATACCAATTCTTAAGTTTCCTTTTTATCTTTTTATAAAATTACTTTTCATTTCAACTCTTATCTTTTGAAGTCCATTTACAATAATTAAATGAGAACGAAACATTTGCTTTTCTAATGAAAAAGGACAATTGACATAGCTCATCATTTCAGGATCTGAACAATTGAAAAGATCTTATTTTACTTGCTGATCTATAAAAATTCACACTCAGGGAAGTTCTTATGAAACATTAAATCCTCTTGTACTGTAAAAATAGGGACTTGAATGTCATGTTATTATCATCTGATGAATTCAAAAGCAGCTGTACCTGAAGCTTCAAGTGGATAGCACGTTATCTCCAGATAAATAGCTAGTAATTTGGTCCCTATTAGAAACCCTGTCTAAATCAACAGCATACAGAAACATACTCTTCTCCTTCCTACAGAGCTGAGACTCTATAAACACAAATCATAAGCTTTGGCTTATATTTATGTATGTCTCTCACTGGGAGAAATCCTGAAATAAACACACTGTCATGTTTCTATGGACTAGTATTATCCATTTATTTAAATTTGAAGTTGACCACA
This sequence comes from Forpus xanthops, assembly GCA_032466535.1. Taxonomy (NCBI): domain Eukaryota; kingdom Metazoa; phylum Chordata; class Aves; order Psittaciformes; family Psittacidae; genus Forpus; species Forpus xanthops. The sequence goes on along the minus strand of JASSUY010015684.1, from coordinate 16,839 downwards.
AATAAAAGTAAGTTCTATCAGAAAATGGGGTCTGTGGTATTGTTCAAAGGTGTAACAATATAGATAGATTTTTTGTAATATTCAAGAAAATCTCTGGGTCTTGTCAACCAGTGTGGTAACTTTGAAGCACAGAAAACTTCCGCTTGCATAGAGAGTCCTGTCACACAACACATCTTCAAACAATTGGTTAAAGTTTTCAAGCGCAAGTTTCCATCTTGACATGTGATAGGAAAAAGTTTTAAACCATCAGAGTTTTCTGCAGGACTGAAGTTGCGTATGGTAATTCATTATATAAGGTATATACTTAGCTTCACCACCAGAGTCCTATGTTTTCAGATCTGTTGTATGCTACGGCTATTTGGCTTCATCACATACCCCAGAATGATGTCATTACAACAGTTACTTTAAGTAATGTCTACTTTTTCTTGCTCAAGCTCAATAACTAAAGATGAAAAGGGGAAGTGGATTAGACAAGACATTCTATCCCTTCCTTTTATGCTGCCCCAAATCATTTTATCACAGGAAAAGTATTTTCAGCAGACAGGTACTTGTCTCTATTAAAATGCAGCAGAGGAAACTTTAAGAATGATCAAGGGGACACACTGCGTTCTTCATGTTAAACAAACAAGAGAACTTGATATACAATTCAGAAGGCAGGGAATAAAAAGAAAGCTTAGACAAAAGAAATAACAGCACACAGAGGATAAGTTATCAAAGAGAAGACCTGGAAGCAAAGCATATTTTGTTCATTTCAATAAAGAATATAAGATTCCACACTAGAAGATGGAAGAAGATTATTATTTGCTTCTCTGACAGATTCACATTTGTAGCTTTTTGAAATTTATTTTTATATAGCTGTGCTATAATCAATTCCCTCCTCCAGCCCCCACTCCCAACCTATAGATCTCAAGCCCCAGAAGCCAGTGTGCAGTTGAAGTCACTGTTAGCAGATACTGTCAGCTATGAAATTAGGAAAAAAAAAGAAAAGGAACAAGACAGATGAAAATATGAAACCTGGAAGCTGCAACATGTCTTTAAAATGAACAATGGACACCACAGCTGAATGCACCAAAAGCTGTTTCACAGAGTTAGTATCCTGATCCTTAAACTTAATAGGAAGAACTGGACTGCAAACAGAAAAAATAAAACCAACCTTATTCTTAAGAAACAATTCATTGTAACCATGGGTCAAAGAGCAGAAAATCCTACTAACATTCAACATTTGTTTTAAGACTTTGGTGTATCAATTTAATGTGGTTTGATCTAATCATGCAGAGCATGATTTTATATATCAAAAAGATACATATAAGAATTAAACCCCAAAAAGTAAAAAGCAGATTGTGACCAACAAAGATGTTGGTCAGCATTAGAATCTCACTAGGTTTTTCTTCACATTGCTTTGTGAGGGTCACCTTCCACACAAGCCAAATTTCAGAGTGCCTGTGAAAATTATAATCAATAATGCTAGAAGGAAAGATGAAAGAACTGATACAGTTCTCTTCCCACCACCTTGGGATGCAGTGCTTATAGACAAGGAAGAGCTATGATAAGTCTAAAACCACAAAAGGATAATCCCCTTGTCAAAGAGAATGCCAGCAGACATCAGGATCTTAATCAAAGAAAAGCTTTTCTAGTGTTCCTGGATGTGACTTGTATTTAACAGTTGGTGTCTAGGGTACAAAGGTTTTATTGCCATAAATCTGAAGGTGCCATGTGTTTTCCTGCAGTTAGGATCCAACACAGATTGGCTTTTGCCTGAGAGCTCATGTATAGTACCTTCATAACCGTACTTCCAGAAATTGGATATGTAGTGTGGAACAAAGGAGACTCCTCTGTGTTTGAGACTTTAGCTAGCATACATCAATCCAATAGCTAGAGGTGATAGCCAACACCAAAGCTACAAGATGACACCTACATGCAGGCACTCTGACAGCATATAATCAGGCTGAGAATTTCACTGGCCATTGGTTGCTCATTAAGGCTGAAAACATCAATCAAGGTTGAAGAGGGATTGGAAATTGGACAGTGATGCAGTCAGTGCAAATGATCCCAGCATTTCTAAGGGCCACTATATCTGAACTTTCTGGCCTTAAGCAGATTTTTTTTGTGGCTAGACATTAGGACAAAACTTTAAGGCAAGGAAGAGGCAGCACAGGTTATCCCTCTTCCTAGCATGTGAAGACATTTTCTTCCAGAGCGTCGAGCAGAATACTCATCTGATAGGTTACTAGCAGGATGTACTAACTAGATGTAGGCACAAGCAGGCAATTACCACATCCACAAATAACTGACACAGATTCTTCTTAATGTACTACGACATTGTTCCTGGTATGTACTAGCTGCTCTTCCAATAAACAAAGGAAGAGTCCATATTCTGCATTCTCCTGTGCAGTAGGCAGGCACATCAAGTGTAGTTGCTGCCTTACCATACACAGCAGGAGACCTCCCAGTGTCTTCCACAACCCTGCTCAAGGAGTGAAAGCTCTGATGGCTTATGCTGAAGTGAAGCCATGAATTGTGGTCATGAGGTTTCTTCCCTCCTATCCAACTGGGAAGATCACAAGAGAAGAAAGGTTTCTTGCAGGACTGGCCACCATCCAGACCTAAGCATCTGTTAAAGAGATCACTATTGCTTTTGTCATAACAGATTTGGCTGGTAAACCTGGTAACAGCTGCATGAGCTATGCTTGTTATGCATACAATTAATTTCCAACTAGCAAACCTGTCATTCCTCATCACTAGATGACAGCAATGCTCTTCTGTGCATGCCTTGAACTGTTATTAGGGGCATGACTCCAAGTAGCCCTGTGTGGCTCTGTGGCCTGTTTTCCTGCCATCATCACAGTTTCATTGGAAAATGATGGAAGGAGGCTGCTCTAGGAAGATAACTATGCAAGGATGAGATGCCACAGACCCAAAGGGAGAGAAAACAGTAGTTTAGGAAAACACAAATTAGAAGTAGTGGCAGTAGTATGGTTCAGGATTTACCCCAAAGGAAGGGCTGAAAACTAGTCATCACCATGGAGAGCACACTCAGAAGAACTTCAACTGCACTACATTTTGTCATGTATAGGACTTCCGTACATCCACACCTCAAGTGCTGATGCAGTATAAAGCAGAGACATGAGAAGCTTCCAACCATGTGATACCATATAACTCTCATTACCAGAAATACATATGCTGGTCTGAAGGAAAGGGGTAACAGAGACAGGAGGAGTGAAGTCTGCGGTAGCAATTCCTGCCTTCCTCTCCTGCTTCTGGATGTAGCATAGTGACTTCTTGCGCTGGCAAGACCGTTTGAATGATTGCGCTGTTGGTCTGGAAACTCAGCTGGCCTCACACCAATTGGGTCCATGTCCACCATTTTGCCTTGCAGACAGGAAGTTCAGTGTGACACCCTCAAGCTATTCTGGCAACACCACAAGGGCTGCCAACAGTGATAGCAACAGTGTAGCTGCAGAAAGTAGGGATATTTTACCATCATGTCCCATAGCAAGCAATTTTTCCAATATGATCTTCCCAAGAGGTTACAACTTAAAGGGTGGATGCGAGTGAGTTTACAGATGGAGTTGGGGGGTGGAAGAAGAAAGGAAATGAAATCCCAAGCAAATCAGACTGGATGCATGACCAATTCCCAACCAAACACTACTTCAACTGGAGCAACTACTATTTAATCCTCCAATTTCCCTAGGAAGGCAGTCTATAAATTTAGCTGCATACATACATATGCATACCCACATTCACATAAATCCTTGTATGAGAACAAGGAACACGAATACCTGCAGCTTCAGTGATTGCTTGCCCTGCTGGCAAGAGAAGAAAAATATCTTGTTATTTATATCTATGACAAGCCATCTATTTACACCCATTTTTTTCATACTGACTTTTTTCCTTCTCACCTGATACTATGCCTTTGCTGTACAGCTCTTAATTTATGGTAATTATTTTTATTCTGAAGTTAGCTTTGGGGTAGGCACTTTTACAGAATATAAATGAAGCCCTTGACCATATGAGGTCATTAAAGACTTCATGGCAAGAAAATTATTTGTGAACAGGAAAACCTGGTTCTCTCTGCCTAGTAGAAACTGTACCCCTGGTAAGACCAAAACAACCAAAATCAAAAGAACATCACAAACAAACCCCAGCCGTAAGAGCGCAGAGAAAGGTTCAGCTGAGAAAAGGAAAGCCTTGTGTTTGCATTGCTTCTGGAATAACCAGCTCTCTGTGTTATCCACTTGCAGGTGTCAGGGAACTATGCCTTGTTTATCTCTCACTTCAGTATAATAATCTGTGATTATATCCTCCACAACGGGATCATCAGCTAACAAGCTGGTCATTTTGTTCTAGTGGAAACCATAAGCCAGAGGTGCTCATCCTACATAAAATAACTTTATTGATTCCTCATCCTTACGAGAACTAAGTATTCTGAAAAGAGTTGATAAAGGAAGCTGCCAGTTCAGACATTCACCTTCAAGACAATTACTCATAAAAGTCAAGGTTTTGTTCAGAAGTGAGGAGAGTAGAGAAGTAATAAACACACAAGTTTATCACAGTAGCCATACTGCGAACACTTAACACTAGCAATATTAATTTATAGGGCTTTTTCCCCTTCTCAGTCATCAATCCCCAAATCCATAGCAGCTTCTCAGATAGCCCAGTCAGGCTTCCTGCTGGGCAAGATCTGAATGTACATCTGCAGGAAGGCATAGTGGAAAACACTGTTCTGCTCAAGGAGCTGAACGTCCTGTAATTTTATTGCCATTAATTTATCTAGCTAAATCGAAGGTAGCTGGGCTGTGCTTTACAACAGAAGTAGAGTGGGTTATAGAAAGGTGAAGAGTTGACAAAGCAATGAGAATTATTTTAGACCTTTTTCTACAGGAAATCAAGAGCATCCTGGGATAGCCCTAATCCTCTTCAAAACTAACTTACTCGGTTCTTCACTTAGTGAACCAGGTGGCTCTGAAATGCCATTCTTAACCTGAGTGTCTTTCTTCTGGTTTTGCAATTGCGCCCAATTTGTATTGTTTTAATAATCAGTGCAGTATGCAATCCAGAAGACCTATACCAAGTTGTAGAGTTTCTTCCTGCTTCCTGTGCACTTCCATTCTCCCTCCTCCTGCAAACCACACTGCCCTGTGTTCACTCCCTTCCCCACCAGCATCTAAACTTACCCCAGCTTCTGGTCTACTGGAAATCTCCTTTCCAGCAAGTGTGGCACTCACTCCTCACAGCCCATTCAGTGGGTTATCTTGGAAAACAAAGTTGCTTAAGAAAATATAATACAATGTCATTGTGCTTTAAAGGGTGCTAATGATTGGCAGGGGACTAACTACTTCCTATAATGAAAGCAAATGTGGAACAGGCTTCTACTTTTGCAGCTTTTTGGGGAAGTGTTGTTATTGTTCTTTAAATAAATTTTCAAAAGAGGACAGGTGAACTCTAACTGCAACTCCCTCTGCAGGCAATAAAGCATCTGATGGAATTTCTGCACATCTGTGAGTGAAAGGATATGGATTAATCAACATACATCATGATCTATATGGAAAGCATTAAAGCCTCCCTTGGACTCCTTTGCAAGAACATCCTCTCAACGTTATTTTGATATTTATATCTCAGCCTTTATTTGTTCCTTGTATTTAGCGGCAATGGGTGAAAGCTAGAAAAAACAAGCCGCAGTGAAGAATTTATCTTTGGAAAATACTTGCCCTAACTTATCACAATGTACATATGGGTTGATTGAAACAGCTTAATTTTGTCCATTGGTTTTATTCATATGACAGTAGGGAGAATTGGTTGGCAGTTTCTTGACAGGTCCCACAATGGAAAAAAGGGAAAATTTACACTTTTTTCAGATAAAAGATTTGGTTTGCCATAAAACTCTTCAGTTAAGCATTTTATAATTACTAGATAGCCCATTTAACATACATACGGGAATTTGGAAAGACATGATTTAACATTAGTTTCAATAGTATTAAAATGATGAAGGAAGTTCAGCAAACACGAGATTTTGATTTGTAAGTTTGAGATATAATTTTTGTCCAATACAATACAAATAAACCCTACAAGTCTTGGACCTAGAGAGGAAGTAGTGTTTGTCTTAGCACTATCATTTGATTGTATTATAGGGTATACCAGAAGATATCAGTGCTGACACCTTCAGTATTCTCAACTGATTTTCTTTTAAATCTTGGTTTTAACAGTAGTTTCCTCTGTTTTGAGGCAGTTCTGCAAGTTCTGGAGGACTTACTTCAAAGAACAGCAGCCTGTTCTTTGGTGTGTCACATGAGCTATTCTGTGTCAAATAGGGCTTATTTCAGCCATCTCTCTCCCAAATTCAGTTTTGTCAAAAAACCCATGAAAATATAGACCAAACACAACCAAAAAACCCGAGTAAAAACCCCAAACACCCCACTTGCTAAACTGAAACATTCAATTTAAACCATGATATAATAGTCTTATAATTTTAAAAATCTGAATTTACCCAGAGCCAGTTTGTACATGATTTAGTTCTGTGCCAACATTTTTCTCTAGCTATTTCTCTTACATTTGTAGTTCCTCTTCTAGATGAATCTTCAGCACCTTAAAATTACTTTTCAGCCTACCTGACTCAACAAAGAGGCCTATTCATCACTTTATCCTCTGAAATGTTCCTAATTCCAAATGTGGTTCAAATGCCAGATCAAATCTTTCTAAATAAACCTGCTCGTAAATCTTTGTAGGTAAACATCTGTCATGCACCTAAGTAAACTGAAGGAAAAAGGAGATTCATGGCCAGTCAGTTACATACTTTACTCAATTTCTCTTTGCTGGTTCTCCTCTCTGGCTCCCTACAGCTTGGCAGAGACAGAAAGCACATTTGCAGCAGCCAGCTCTGACCGCATTTGGAAAGGTTTGCTAACACAACCTTTTTACGCCTGCATGAGAACACAGAACAAAGCCAAAAGGGAAATGTCTTTGAGATGGAGAAAAGTACTTCATCAAATACCATAAGTAGCAGGATACATTCAATAATGATGATATGAAAGTAAGAAGAATACCCAAGTCCAAATCTAGCAGTGATTAGAGCAACTGACAGAACTGGTAAAGATGCTTAATCCCATTACAAACCAGCAGCCAATCCCTAAGAAATAGGTCTCCAGGAGGATTTTAATTTCTGCAGTTACTGCATTGCTGCAGGTAACAAGATAGCAGGCACCACCACTGCTAGAGGGAAGGCACTGGACCTGGTAAAGTGACTAGTTTTCACATATCTTCCTCAGCTAATTCTCAGATGTACACTTTTCTGTTTAAATCAATTGTATGATTAGGAATCACTTGCTTGTGGCAGAACAGAAGGAGTTTATTAATATCACATAACAGAAAAGAAGAAATAAAGGGGCACCAGGGGATCTGACAGGCCACCAAAAGCATGCTGCTCCATCTTAGGGGCTTGCTTCTATTACACTGATAAACTATGCCTCTATAGCTTGTCAGCTACAGGATAAACCAGGGCATCTTTATTAACAACAGTGTTCTCTAATTGGAATTTAAAAAGAAATTACTTGCTTAAGAGCTCACTCAAGACTATTAGGAATATGCATTACTTTGTGTTAAAGAATGGAAGCAAGCGTTTTAGTAGTAATGGCCTATTTTGAATAAATTTATCTCTGCATCCTGACAGTGCAATGTTGATTTAGCAGCAGGCCTGCCAGTTATCCCAGAACAGTAATTCTGCCTTCCAGCTGAGGAATAAAGCTTTAATAAAAATATTTATGGAATACACGATTTTTCATAATGATGCCCAAGTTGTGCAGATTCAACGTCGAGCAGCTAAGCAAAATGCCACCCAAAACAATTACAATCAATTCTTTTCAGTCTATCAGCAGCTAGACTTGAAACATTAACAGATGACAAACTGGGAGCAGTTACAGCAAAGTCACTGAAATTAAAGCAATGTAAGTGAAAACACACATTATTCAGAAATCTGAAAGGACTAAGCTGCAACTGCTTGGACTGTGTATCCTTACTGCCTTGTGCTGCATTGGTCATGTCTCTGACTCAAATTCTCAAAAAGTCACTGTTTGACAATTCCAAGAAAGTGACATTTAAAAGTGCAGTCAGGGGAAATAAAGGAAAAACAACAGACAAGGTTCAGCAAGGAAACCATTCATCTTTCACAAATGAGCAGGTGGAGAAACCAGTGCAGTATTACAAAAACAAAGGAATAACCAATTGAGCAAACAAAGAACATATGGTCCAGAGACACCATTGCACCATCTGCCTCCATTTGCAATGGAAATCGACTTGGAAGTAAATCTATCTTTTGAGTAGAGGCTGGACAGCTCCCCATCCCACTGGGAATACTCTTGGAAACAAGACATACTAGGAAGAACTATTCCATTTACTTAAAAAAAGTTTATGTTCCAGCTTTTGGTTGCTCTCATCTAAAGCCTTGCTATCTTGTTTCCATCCAAAGCACGTGTCTTGCAAAACATAACTGGCAGTCTTATCAGGAATACCTTGCTGGGACTGCTAAAGTACCCTTTGCAGTTGGCTGACAGTCAACAGATACAGCTACAAGATTTACAGAAGTCTCAACTGGAAAAAGTCAGTTTCATCAGCAGTAACATGTTTACAACTTAAATGGTGGTTTATATTTATCCAGGAAACAGAAAAAAAAAAAAAAAAGAATGAAAGGAGGAAGTGAACACTGTTCCTCCAGGGCTGAGACTATTTTACAGTTGGATTATCTCTAACTTGTTCCATAGGAAAAGCTGAAGATGATAGCCAGGCCCGATTCCATAATCCTGTTTTGTGAAATGTAAACACTCATCAGAACTTTTGGAAGAGAGCAGCACTTTCTTGACAGCTCATCAAGCAAGGACTATTGTTTATCTCTAGGAATGACCAATCTACTGTTGCAGTGTCAGCTTCTATTTAAGGAATACACCACAGAACATCAATGCAGATGTGAGGGCATGCAAACTACTCTATCTGGTAACTATCACCTTCAATTATTCTTTTCTTACCTACCTCAGTCTTCTTGATTTAACTTGCTGTAATAAATTCTAAAATCCCCCCCCAGGATCTTGGCACCTACCAAGAGTCGCTGGCAAAAATGAATTCCAGCCTGTTTCCAGCAGTTTTGTGCCTGGGCACAATCTGTACACAACTGCATAGGAAGGGCTTGAAAGAGAGAAAGGAGAATAAATCACACATGCACAAGTGTAGCCCATAAACCTGTTTATTTGTAAGCTGTATTGCTGCAAGTTAAAACTTCTATTTAAAATTACCCATGATGTTTTTCCACAGCTTTTGTCTCCAGCAAGTTTGGCATAATTTTAAAGGAGGGGTAGCAGTGGTTCCATCAGTACTCCTCCTTCTTTTAAAACTATATTCAGGCTCTGAGGCAATAGGAGCATACACTGAAAACAGAGACCAGGCAACTGCTATAGCATTGAGCTGAGCCCATCTCAGAAACAGCTATGAAAAACCCATTGGGAGCTGAAATAACATTAATCCATTTTCAACTACTTTGAAATCAATCAATAGATTTGTACTGCTGGCAAGGAAGATTCAGTCCACCTGTTTTATGAAAGAGCTGCTGATTTGGAGAATAGCAGTTTTTGTCTTTTCAGGAAAAAATTGGTTTACTGTAAGTCCAAGGAGTTCACTTGGAGAAAATAGGTCAGCTCGATGTTCAGCTAAATGTCTGCCATTGAAAGAAAAACATGCAATTCCTCTATATTGAGGAATGAGTACAGAGATTAGCATGGGCTCCTGTAAAGACTCTAAGCTAGCTGTTATTCTTACATATTCTTCTTGATCCCTTTCCTTAACTGCACTAATAACAGAAGAAATAAGTACTGCCGTTGTCTTCGTATATCTGTTCTTTCTGAGTAATTTTATTTTCCCCTCCTTCACCCAAGCTATAACTCTATAACTTCATTCATAATTACTGTTTTCTGTTCCATTTGATTTCCTTTTCTTTATTTTAGGATAAGAAAGAGATGAACCCTATGCTGTTTTTACTCTGCTTTATCACCCTTAATCATGTGAACCTCCAAGCTATTTTCAGCATAAACACATTTCTCGGGACCCAACTGATGCACTTCATTTCCTTCCCAGGGGCTTCTGAATTTCTTCATTAGTATGCATTTTAAACAATATTGTTTGTATTAAACAATGAGGTTGTCAGACAATGAAAGCAGCCTGCTTTTTGTGTATGTACAGGTAAGTGACAAAACACAGTCCCTGTGGCAAAGAAGTGATATGCCTCTGTAACAGCCTTATGCTTAGGCCTGATAACTGCACTACAGGATGCCTCAGTACTGGCAGAGCAGTGCATTAACGCAGCTACGCTGACTCGGAAGTCTAAATATGCTCACATCCCTCTGAGTATCACAGCACTGTGCCAGGTAGAACAACAACAGTACAGATAGAAATCAGACTTTCAGTTGGGCTTTCTAGAGAGATATCAGCTCAAGCATGCAATTAAGCAAATTAGCAATTGTTTTAGCCCTAAACTGCATCAGAAACAGAGATTTTGAGGCTATACACTAATCAAAGAGATGAAAAGATTTTAAAGACTAATTCCTATTTCTAAATTTTCATATCTTGCCTTAGTTACCTGAAAGTTGTAGCTATTCTGCTCTGAGTGCCACTTCCAGTGTTCATTTATATACTTACACTAACACTACTTTTTTGCACTTTAATTCACAGAAGTATTCACTGCCTCTACTGATTGCCTCCCTCAGACAAAACCCAACTCTAAACTGACCTTTTCTGTCTTAGTTAAGCCAATTCTTCCACTTTACAGTTACTACAAAGAGCAACATTTATTCACCTACTTGAATTTATTAATTTTCATTTAGGTATGCTGCATCTCCATCATGCTGGAACTGATGTGGTCCAGGAAATCATTTACTCTAAATCGGGGTAAGCGTCCTTGGCACTTGTGAGTCAGATACCTCCATCAGGTGCTTTCATTGAAGTCTCAGGGCAAGCTGCTCATTACAACTCCAATTAATATCAAGCTTAATTTCCAACATGATGTAAATTCAATGTATCATATTGGGCCATAGAACAATGCCTACCTGGTTTTTAAGTTCATCTTCATTACAAATTGTATTCCACAATTAGCTACAATAAATCAGCTCTACCAAAAAAAAAAAGACTCCAGTAGCAGCAGATTTACAGTCTCTGTTTCAACTCCTCCCTACCTGTAATTAAGGCTTCATCATTGTCCTTAAGGGAGAACATCTGTTTTCACAGATCATGCTAGTGCTTGGTTAAGTACAACTGTCTTCCTGTTCCCCAAAACATATTTGGCAGATCCTAAACACATTATAACATATTTTTCAGGAGATCTTTACAACCATTTTTTGCAACTGTTTTTCTAGACTCCCTGCCATTCACTTTGAAGATCCTAAGCAACTTTTTTCATTAACTGAAAAGGAATTACCATCTTACTTCCACTGCCTAGAGACAGAGCTGCAGCATGGAACCATTATCATTATTATGTTAACATTATTCTCAATTACACTGAGTTACAGTCACAAATAGTGCATGATATCACCATTACCACCACACCTATTATTACTGTGGAAAGCAAAGCATGAAGATAATTAGCTAAGGGAAATGTAGACTTGTAACAAGCACACATTTTTTGGTGTAAGTTTTAAGTCTCTTCTATCCTTAAACGCAAACTTTTGCCTACAGACACAATGCAGAAAGTGCAGTCAACCCTGACCTCAGTTTGGTTATCCCCTCTTCCAAATTGCACCACTACAGCACCTTGAGTTTCTCTCTAAGGATCAGTCTCTCTAAATGCCAGTGACATGCCTCTTCATGGACAGTGTCAACAATTCCAGTTTGCAGAGAAGGTGATATTAGTGAAATGGAATGCCACTGATTATGCTCAGTTAGATTAGCTTTGGTCTGTGAAGCTAAAGGGAAACAGTCAAACGGCTCTCCTACAATCTTCAGCTGGAAGATAACAAAGAATGAGAGACAACAGTTTCCTAAATCATTCTGCCTTGATGAGGACGAGGTTGGGGCTTTGGTTTTGTGTTGTTTGTTTCTTTAAAGATCTGCCCCCAGTTCAGACTATGTACATGACAAAATAATATTTCTGGGACATTGGTGCCAAAGTCACAGTAGAACATTCACTTGCAGACTGCGGTACTTGAAGATATCAAGTCACCCCATTCCAAAGCATTTGATTTTTTTGCATTGACAAGGATGAAAAGGGTGGCTGTTGATCAGTGACTGTGGGTTTTGTTTCTGCAGTTGAGCTAGGCTGATAATGTGTGATAAGAGACTTAGTAATTTCTCTTTGTAGATACTTTTATTCCCTTACTGTAGAATACCGATGCTTTCCCTGAGCTCTAACATTTAACTCTAAAGCGTGAGGGATGTGAAACTGAAAGACACACCATGGTCTAACAGGGTAATAATCCCTGGGAACACCAAGAGAAACTATAGACCATTTTCCTGTTGCTGTACAGAAGAGCCTTAGCTGCGCCACTCCAAGCTTCTGACACCTGGCTAAGCTATCATGAACCTGAGGTCAGAGCCCAAACAGCAGGTCAAGCTGTCATTTACCCTCTTCAGTAAGAGCTATCTGGCCTTCACTGCCTCACTGCACCTTTCTGCTTGCCCCACACTGTAGGTAAAATAGGGGTGCAACAGCTGTACTGAGGCAGTGGTCTGAATCATGTTTAAGCCCACAATATTGTTGTAAACACATTAAAGATTTATTTCATTAGCACAGCTTACAGAATCATAGAATATTTAGGGTTGGAAAGGACCTTAAGATCATCCAGTTCCAACCCCCCTGCCATGGGCAGGGATACCTCACATTAAACCATGCCACCCAAGGCTCTGTCCAACCTGGCCTTGAACACTGTCAGCAATGGAGCATTCACAACTTCCCTGGGCAACCCATTCCAGTGCCTCACTACCTTTACAGTAAACAAGTACTTAGATTGTTTGGCCCACTCTAGGTATTATAAAGCTGATTCAGAAACTCACTGCTGAAATGGTTAAAAAGTACACTTTTTTGCTGCACTTTATTAACAGAAGCACTGGGAAATAGAAGGTTTTTAGTGCCTACATCACATTGATCTTCCCTGTGTTACAGCTGCGCTGAAGTAACAGGAGAAAATACTTAACCAGTATGCCATGTTTCTGGGAGATGCTTAACATCACTTCCCACTATCCTACTCTACAAGCTCCTGGTACTTTCAAGTAAGGTCATAGCATGAGCATCTTCAGAAGACTCCCAGCTTAAATCATGAGGATACAATACATTTGAGATACGTTTCATTCACATATAGGACCAAAAAGGAGCATACATTCAAGAACTGTCAGGGCATTCTGGGTTAAGCCAACATATTTCCATTGTCAAGACAGAAATTACATTTTAACTGCAAAGTGAAAGCAACTAACAAGAGGATAATTCTAACAATCAGAGATTGCAAAGGTGACAGTTTTGGAATCAAATAATTGTATTGCCAGCAGAACCATTTAAAAGAAAGTATAGCTCTTAGAGGAGTTTGATAAATAGCATCTCATTAGCAGAATCTCAAGAAGCCAAAGGTTAGTGAAAGCCAGAGTCCAGCCAGATTTATATCACGTTTTCAAATTAAACCCCCAATTTAGATTAATCCAGACAAAGTAGGAGCTGAGTTTTACTGCTACTGTACATTTGTAACCATAATGGGTATAAGCCATCATTTTCTCTCTATAACACAAAAAGAAAGATTTCTGCTCCCTCCCTTTCATATGCATACAATTGTCTGGTGTTCTCAGGTAAAAGCTTTAATTGTTGCTATGCGGCAAGCATAACAATGGGGAGATTTGCACATCTGATGTTTCTTAAACAGGAAACAAGCCCCAAAATCCAATTAGCTGCCTCTGATGGTAACCTTAATTTCTAACCTTGGGTAAAACTCTTTCAAGTAAGCCACTTTGTGTTCTGAGCTCCCACTGTGCCTGGTATTTATTTGTCACTGTCAGAAAAAAAGCTATAAACTGTCATATTTTAACTCTGAAAGTTAAAAAGTAAGGGCATTATAAACACAGCTAATAACTGCAGAACCATTCATAATCGCATTCCAAGATTCTATCGGGTTAGTCATTGTAGACTTGGTACAGACAAGTATAATTGAGCAAGCATGTGACTGGGATTTTTGTTAAGAAGAGCCTGTTATGGGTTCAGACACCCAAGAAAGAGCAGGAGAGCAAGCTAAGAGGATTCTGAATCATCCCAGCAAGGCAGCAAAAAAGCACCTTGTGATTTCACATCAGTGGTCCACCTCTGCCATTCAGCCAACTGACAGGCTGACAAGGTTCATGTTCTAGAGCCTCAAATTAGTTTGTCCAAACCACTTAGCAGAAAGTTATAACAGTTAACTATAAGAGTATAAAGGAAGGAAGATGTTAAGCTATTGTCTCCTTCTAACAAGGAAATTCAACTGACCATTATACCAGAAATAGTGAAAGCAATTTCTGCTTAATTCCTTTAGAAATTCAGATCTGACTGCTCTTAGAAACACCAACCTGCAGGGAAGCATTTCTGAAGCCTGTAAGGCAGTGAAAAGACTATACAAGCAACAGATACAGAGATCTGCAAAGCTTCTTAGTTTTTTTTCTGAAAGGCTCCACATGGCAATGATTATGTAGAAGACTCACACATCAAAGAATACCCCATAAGCAGACATCAGTTTTAAAGCACACTACAGTTCACAAATACCATATACCTCCCAACCTCGTACCTTAACTTTGACTTGAGGCTTTGAATTTACATCAGAAATTACTTATTTCATTGATTTAAAAAAAGCAGTAGGAGCATCTGTACTTTTCCATTATCACATAACATAAACATCAACCTTCTATCAAATTAACTTATCATAACATTTCATGATCCTTCAAGAATGAATCAGCTTTTTTGCCCCTTCAGGTACCTATAGATAGATACCCTTCAACCAAACACACGATTAAAGTTTGGTGCAGAATTAGGTCCTAACAACATGTACTGCAAAAACAAACCAATTAAAAGCAAACCAAACAATGCAAAAGACTAAGCAAAATAATTGTAAGAGAAAATAAAATGGTTACAGCCCTTATAGGTAAAAGCTTTAATTGTTGTTATGTGGCAAGCATTTATCAGTACAACTTACCCTATACTAGAACAATAATTCACTGAGCAGCTGACAGTTTCCTCAAAAACAGTCAAGTTTTTCATTCTAAGTACTTCAAATTACCTTCTTTAACTTCCGTGAAACAAAGTCAAAACGAAGTACAACCACAGCTGAACAAAATATCTTTCTCTATAATTTCAGAAGGCTCCCCCAAGCCCTTCTCAACCCTAAAGCCCATACAACAGCCAAAACACTATGCCTCTGTCTTTCTACTGGGCTAAGGGCACCTATTTACCAAGTGCTAATTGCAGTTAATTAGCCATCAATTAAAGCAAACTGCATTTTCACCTGTTTCAGATCTAAATCCCGGTACTTGTAGCTTGTCCAACTATCTCATTCTAGGGAACTGTTTGAAGTCAACTCCTTACTGACTTTAGATTTGTGACCCAGTGTTTGCTGTATGCAGTATTTGACTTATCTACTGCAGTTACAGACCTGTTTGCAGTCAGTTTCTCTGGTAAATTCTTCTGGGTTAGTACTTTAGAGGAGAAATAAACATGGTTTTAAAGCAGCTAAACACAAGCTTGTTAAAATATGCTGTTGAATCACAAGTAGTTTTTCTAATTAAAATGCCTTCCTATTGAGGATGATTCCTTTGTAGGCAAGTGCACTAAAAAGGAGTTCTTAACAGACTGTATGCTTTGATAAGACCTTTTTTTTTCCTACTCAGATGTTTAGCACTGTTCTTGTTGTCTACAGTTCACTTGCTTGCGCTGTATTAAAACTGCAGCGGAAGCCGGCTTGCTGCTGTGATCTGTATGCTTCTAGGAGGCTCTTTTCTCTTGTTTGAAATGTTAAAGAAAAGCAAACAAAGTAAAGAGTTTATTCTTATGAAGCAATCTAAGTTTTTAATTTTCAGCCTTCAAAATAAAAAGACATCCAGTTCTGGAATAAATAAATATTAGTTCAATTATTATGAAGATAAAGTAACGGTAAATAAATAACGTTCGTGTCATGGGTACCTGGTTTGCAGTAATTTCCTCATTGAAGACTATAAGCCAGTCAATTTGCATTAGAAGAGTTAAGTAATTCAATTATCAAGTTACTATTGGGTGATTAAAGACTGAGAATAAATAAGTCTGGGTTCATTTTATTTATCTACTAGCTACTACCTACATGTCTTAGCAATAAATTAATGCGAAACTGGACGAAACATAGAACAAAATAAAAATTGGACCATAATCTGTGGCTGTCTTCTCACTCAAAATGTGATTACATACGAGGAACTGATGCCTAGCATGTGTGCAAAGTTTTAGACCAAAGTGAAAGTCTTCAGGTAACTACTTCACGCTATCACTTGTGAACCAGCCTTAATCAAATAAGTACTTAGTGACACATGAACACAGGTTTCTTCCCTGGTAAAGGAGGATTTCCCTGTAGTTAGACACTCACCATAGTAAGCAACTCACACTCCTTTAGGAGCTCTTCCCCACCCCTAAATATTATTTGATTATGCTCACTGTAGGAGAAATGGAAGATACTATATTCTACACTGAGAAGGCTGAAGTAAAAAAAATCTCTTCACTGGGGCCTATAGGGATGCTGGGGAGGGACTCTTCATGAGGGTTTGTAGTGAGGGGACAAGGGGTAACAGGTTCAAACTTAAACAGGGGAAGTTTAGATTGGATCTGAGGAAGAAATTCTTTACTGT
>JASSUY010015683.1:0-19709 GCA_032466535.1 Forpus xanthops | reverse complement strand
CTGCCCCTGGCAGGGGGGTTGGAACTAGATGATCTTAAGGTCCTTTCCAGCCCTAACTATTCTATGATTCTATGACACAACTACCTACAAAGAAGCTATTCAGAGAGTAGCAGTCTTCCTGCAGCCTTATACATCCTACTCACCATTCTCTCTGTAAAGTTCAGTTTCGGATGGATCATTTTAACACACAAATCACAAACAACGTATCAAAACAGAAGTGAAAATTGTCTTGTCTACAAAAATCACACTAGTACATGAGAAAAGGAAACCAACTCCCCCAATATACATACAATCTGTTGACAAAGATGTGGGTGATGGTAGGATTTCTCCTGTTTCTCCTTCATCTATTAATCCAGGTCAGCATAAAGCACCTTTATATTTGGGTAGTTTCATTCATGTATTGGAGGAGTAGGTCTGAAAGGCATCAGTTAGCTTTGAAGGAGGGGGAAATCACACCCAAAAACTGAAATAGTGAGACATACACAGGCCAGTACACAGCCAAGATCTTAGTCCAACTGACACAGGCATTGCTTGACTTATTTCTCAATATTCCAGACTTTAGCCCCATCCTCGGGGATGTCTGACAGTTAAAATGGTAAACAGGATGAAGTTCAATGAAAATGAGCATTGAGCTGAACTTGCACCCTGTTACTTCCCCGTTTTTAAGAAAGCAGACCTAAATAGCACTGCTTCTCAGTAAAGCTTGATGTTAAGCACTCAAGCAACACCACTGGCCTACAGGACTTCATGCCAAGAGGCTCCATTCAGAGGCTGCAATTGCACATTGACACTCAGCCTCTGAAATTCAGCTCTCCAATGTGCAACATTAATGAATTGTGCTAAAGAAGGTAACTTTTAAAGCAACAGAATTTATTTTATATAAATTATTTCAAGTTAAGATGAAAGCCAAAAGGAGAAACAAGAATCAAAACAGGAACTTTAACTAAGAACAACCAGGCACCACAGAACATAGGCAGATGATTCACGTTGCAAGTAACTATAATGTAAGTAATTAAACCTCAATAATCCTGAGAGGTGGCAGAGTATCAACGCCCCTATTTAACATGTTAATCATGGCAGTTAAGTTCCACTACAGAATCACAATGTAATTACAAGCTCCCTGACAGCAGCCCTGAGTGCACGTTTTATAAGGGCTGAAGTGCTTGCCTGTGTTCTGCATGTTAAGCTGCTGATAAAACACTGCCTTATGCCCTTGGTGTGATTAGACTTCCTATGCTAACCCTGTTTCTTTCAAGCATCAGGCAGCAGTATTCAAGTCTTTGATGAATACAATTTAAAGTACATGGATATAGACACATTTTCCCCCATGTTCAACACTACTGGCAAGTTTCTGGACAAGGAAAGCAAGGATTTCAAGGCCTGGGAATAGGACCCCTCTTTTCCACAAGCAGCCACTTTCAGCCAACATCATTTTCTTGAATTATGAAGGGAAGAGAACACAGAAAGGCCTGAAGGAAGGCAGATGTGGCACCAACTTTACAACAGGATATTACTGGGACTCTTCTCTCAACCCTTATCTACCTCCCAAAATCCACGTATCTTGGGTACGCAGCAGTTCCGCAGCTTTGCTGGCAAATGGAGCGCACAAGGACTGTCTCTGATACCTGAGAAGAACCAGATGATACCACAGCCCAGAGGTGGGATGAGGACAGAGGTGTGATAACACAGTGACAAAGGGTGGTTCAGACCACGGCACAGAATTAGTATCACTGATACTATGATAGCAATGTGGAACTACTAAAACAGCAGAACAATTAAGGTGTCAGGCTTGAAGTTACAACACTACCAGAGGATTGGCATCCCAGCCACCACTGACCACACACTGCAGAAGGTATCTGAAGTATGTCACCAGAATAAGCTTCAGGGTTATTAGAGGAGTTAGTGGAGAGATACAGATCTCAAATCACTACCTGAGTGATTGAAATTAGATAGAGATGCTGTCAAGAGACAGGAATTCCATGATTTACAGAAAACTGGAATACTGTCTGGGGGAGAATATAATCTCAGAGGATGGATTTCTCATTAAAATTGTTCCACCTCTTACACCTCAAATGACAGGGACCTTGACACTAAAATTATTCTGTAGCTATTTAGGATAATCTTACAAGGATTATCCATTTTCTTCATGCCTCATCTCTGAAAGTGTAGTCTTCTCATTTCGCTCATCCCATCGTAAGTTCACAATTTAAACAGGGGAGATTGAGATGAGCTCTTAGGCAGAAGTTCTTCCCTGTGAGAGTGCACAGAGAAGCTGTGGCTGTCCCATCCCTGGCAGTGCTCAAGGCCAGGTCAGACAGGGCTTGGAGAACCCTGCCCTAGTGGAAGATGTCATTGCCCATGGCAGGGTTTTGGAACTGGATGAGCTTTAAAGTCCTTTCCAACCCAAACCATTCTATGTTCAATCCCTGCATCACCCAAGATGCCTGTGAATTAAACATTCTCCTTCCCACCACCCCATGCATAGACCAGGGGATGAAATTCAGATGCAGGCTACAAGCCTGACTGCAATCAAAGCCAGAGAACACTGTAAGTGTCCTCTCCCCTGACAGCACCTCTCAGAGAAACCACCATTTCCCATGCAAAAAATCAGGGTCAGGACATAGGAAGACACAGACACCCTGACATGTACAAAGGAACTGGTGACTGTTCTGTGAAAACCTGTAAACAAGTGGGGTTTCAAGTTACCTGAAAGATGACCACAGCATCACTCAGAGCCAACATTGTGGATCTGCGCACTAGCTGGGGATTTTGCCAGCAAATTGCAACAAGAAACACTGGAGCAGATATGAAAACAGAAGTCAGGTTAACAGAAATCTGTTCCCAATTCAAAAAGGACAAACAGAAATCACACAGCAAACACCACCAGGGTACAGCTGGGGTCCCTGGCCCCTCTCTGCCAACACACTGGGCAGAATGCACTGAAACACAGGCTGTGGTGCTAGTGTATGGTGTAGAGATCACAGCATCAACCTCATTAGCAAAGACCTTAGAGACAATCAAGTCCAACCATTCCCCAGCCCTGCCAAGGCCACCACTAACCCATGGCACTGAGGGCCTCATCTACACAGTGTGTGAACACTTGCAGGTATGGTGACTCCATAACTGCCCTGGGCAGCCTGTTCCAACGCCTGAGCACCCTCTGGGGAAGGAACTGCTCCCAATATCCACTCTAAACTTCTCATGGTGTAGCTAGAGGCCGTTTTCTCTTGTCCTATCACTTGTTACTTGGGATCAGAGACCAACACCTCCTGGCTTCATTCTCCTGTCAGGCGGTTGTAGAGAGCAACAAGGTCCCCTTGAGCCTTCTCATCTCCATACTAACTCTCCTCAGGTCCCTCAGCCGTTCCCCATCACACTGTGCTCACAGCTCCGTTGCCCTTCTCTGGCCCCGCTCCAGCACCTCAATGTCTCTCTTGTAGTAGGGGGCCCAGAACCGAACACAGGATTCGAGGCGCACCCTCACCACTGCCCAGCACAGAGGGACGATCCCTGCCCAGGCTGCTCAGCACTTCTCCTTCGGCGGTACACTCGACACGGCACTGTCCCCGCGGCGGCTCCTACCTGCTGCCTGAGGTACCGCGTAAGGTAGGTGCCGGTCGGCAGCGCAGCGCCCCGGCGGTGACGGGGAGCGGGAAGCGCGGCGGGCACACCGAGGAGCAAAAGGAGCAGGAAAATCCGCAGCATGGCCGGGACGAGGAGCAGTAAGCACCAGGCCGCCCCGCCGCTTTATACCGGACCCACTGCCCCCGGGGCGGAAAAGGGGGGGGGGAGCGGCGGGCGGTAGGACCCAGCGCAGAGGGAGAGGCGGTGCCACTCAATGGGCGGGGTTAACACGTACACGTGGAGGGGGCGGGCACTAGGGAACGAGGTTTTCCGATTGGTTGCGAGGTTGAGGGGAGCTCGCGCGCGCTCTTCGTGGTTGGCTGCGGAGTCCCGCAAAGAAGCAGCGATTGGCTGCTGGAAGCACGTGATTCGTTCTTTTCGATAGGCGGTACTTCCGCGTTCGGAAGTCTTTGGCGCTGGGATCGCTTCGCAGCCGGGATTGGGGTCGGGACCGGGACGCGGGGAGGAGGGAGCACGGTCCCGGTAACACCTCTCGGCCTCTCCGTTCCTGCTACAGGGGAGAGGGCGCGCCAGGGGCTGCCCGTTCCCTTGCCCGGGTGACAGCGCTTCATCGCTTCCCTTCAGTGCAGGCCTGCTGCCGGAGGCCGAGGCTCCGCTCAGTGTCGGAGGCTCTCAGCGCTGAAAGAGGCGCATCGGTAAGAGCGGTAGTGTTGCAGTGAGCGGAGGGTCTCTCGAGTGTGGAGCACGGCTTAAAGTCAAGTGAAGCCGGGGAACTTCTCCATGCCTTGAGCCCCCCCCCCGCCCCGACGCCGTGCCTCGGCTCGCTGGTCGCTGTCGGCTGCCGGGGGCATCTCGAGGATGGAGTGGGAGAAGGCTGAGGGGTAAAAAATGCGATGTGAGACCGGTTAAGGGCTCGTGTGTCGTTTGGTTTATCCTGGGGAGTGTTTAAGGCAGTGCAGTCGCCAGAGGGCACCAGGCACTGACAGAAACCTTGATGAGAGCCCAGGGCTATTGAATCACAGAATGGTTTGGGTTGGAAGGGACCTTAAAACTCATCCAGCTCCAACCTCTGCCGCAGGCAGGGATACCTTTCACTAGAGCAGGGTGCTCCAAGCCCCTGTGTCCAACCTGGCCTTGAACACTAACAGGGATGGGGCAGCCACAGCTTCTCTGGGCGCCCTGTGCCAGCACCTCAGCACCCTCATAGAGAAGAACTTCTGCCTAATGTCTAATCTAAATCTCACCTCCTCCAGTTTAAAGCCATTCTCTCTTGTCTTATGCCCACAGACCTTTGTCCAAAGGCCCTCTCCAGGTTTCCTGTAGCACCTTTAGGCACTAGAGCTGCTCTAAGGTCTCCTCTTAAGGAGCCTTCTCCAGGCTGAACCAGCCCAGCTCTCTCAGCCTGGCTCCAGAGCAGGGCTGCTCCAGCCCTCACAGCATCTCCATGGACTCCTCTGGACTTGGTCCGATAGCTCCACATCCTTCTTACGTTTGAAGCAGGGCTGGAGGTGGGGTCTCACAAGGGCTGGAGAACAGTGAAAGGCTTTTGCAAATAAGGGTTTGTAAGATGTCCTTTAATTCAGCTTCAGAGAACATTTGGTCTTTAATTTGTGAGTGTATGGTTTGAGATATTTTAGGTTATTTTTGTCTACATGTTTCTACTATCTGATGGGAAAAAAGTCAACTTTCTAAAATAAGAGATGTTTCCTATAACTTAATATTTTGGATGGCTTGCATCTTTATGGGTGACATGGACAGTAGGATTGAGTGCACCCTCAGTAAGTTTGCTGATGACACCAAGCTGTGTGGTTTGGTTGATACATTGGAGGGAAGGAATGCTATCAGAGGGATCTTGACATGCTTGTGAGGTGGGCTGATGCCAACCTCATGAAGTTTAACCATGCCAAGTGCAAGGTCCTACAATTGGGTCGGAGCAATCCCTGGCACAACTACAGGTTGGGCAGAGAAGAGGTTGAGAGCAGCCCTGAGGAGAAGGACTTGGGGGTGCTGGTTGATGAAAATATGAATAAGTTTTCTCACCTAAGCTCTGCTTAAAAGTCTCCACTGCTAGATATTTCACATCTTCATCAAGCAATCTGCTCCTTGCAGTTTTTTTATTGTTATAAAGTTAATATCGTGGTGCTTATCCTCCATTTCTTTCATTGTGCTGTGTCTAAATGTCCTCGTAGAAAAGTAGTTCTAACTTCATATCCCATCACATTAATTCCAACCACAATACTGTAACTGAATTTAACAGTGAAGACCATCACAGGGTGAGAAAGCCTTTAAGACTGCTCCAGTAGTGTTAAACAAGGTGAACATGTGCATCTTGTGCTGGGACATTGTCAAACCATGACAGACATGGACAAGGCCAGTAATACAATTGCTTTTGCAAGCAATTTCTGAGATCAACTTCTTGAGTACACGAGCTGCATGAACATATCTCCAACATGAGCAGGTATGATATACTCTTATCTTTGAGATATCTAGCAACATTCAGATTAGCTGAGGGTCTTCTATTATTATTATTTCCTAGCCTAAATCAGGATTTTTGGAACCTGTCACACCCCAGAAAACTGGAATAAGCTTACATTTTCTTACAAACAAAAAAAAAAAAAAAAGAAAAAAGTTAAGGAATGTGTGAACCACATTTCCAATTTATTTATTTATTTATTTTTTAATTTACGTCGAAACATGCTTCTTTTCTTATGATAGATAAAAAAACAACCCTGGAAATTGGAGGTCATGGCCTTGAAATGCAAGCAGAGTCTCCCTTTTTCAAATAAGATGTCTCTGCCTGCAGAAGTGCATGTCGGTCACTTCTGAACAGACTCAATCAGATTTTCTGTTAGCAGACCAAACCTGTAGCAGATGCCTTTCACTCACTGCTGTAACTGCTTCAGTGTTGCCTGGGAGGAAGGCGCATGATGGTGCTGAGTCAGCAATGCCTTCTGCATTTCACCTTTGTCCTGGTTTTGACTGGGACAGAGTTAACTTTCTTCCTAGCATCTGGTACAGTGCTGTGATTTGGATTTAGGAGAATAATGTCAATAAAACTCTGACTTTTTAGTTGTTGCTAAGCAGCAGTTACACAGAATCAAAGACTTCTCGGCTTCTCACACCACCCACAAGTGAGGAGTGTGAAAGGGCACAGGAAGTTGGGGGGAACAGAATTAGGATAGCTGTCCCCAACTGGCCAAAGGAATATTCTGCACCATGTAACGTCTGCATAGTGTATAAACTAAGGCAGCTGGGGGCTGCCACTCAGGAGTAGGCTGAGCATTGTTCAGTTGATGGAGAGCAAATTGTTTTCATTTGCAATACTTGGTATTTTTTTTTAATTTTATTTATCTCTCCTCTTTTATTATTTTATTTTCCTTTTCAATACATTTTAAATTTTTTACTTTCTTTTACTTTTCCCATTTCCTTTCTTTTAGTTGTACTTTTAAGTTGTTTTTCTCTTCTCTTCCCTTGCCACTCCTTGCCTTCCCTTGCCTGGCCTTGCTTTTCCTTGCCTTGTCTTGTTTTGCCTTCCCTTGCCTTCTCTCACCTTCCCTTGCCTTCTCTTGCTTTGCCTCTCATCACCTCCCCTCCCCTTCAAAATTTCATTTTATTTTATTTTAATTATTAAATTTCTCTCAACTCTGGAGTTTTCTTATTTTTATCTTTTCAGTCTCTCCCCATTAGGTGAGAGAGGAGAAT
The DNA here is from genome assembly GCA_032466535.1 of Forpus xanthops. Lineage (NCBI taxonomy): Eukaryota > Metazoa > Chordata > Aves > Psittaciformes > Psittacidae > Forpus > Forpus xanthops. The sequence goes on along the minus strand of JASSUY010015683.1, from coordinate 12,422 downwards.
GAATGAGCAGCTGTGTAGTGTTTAGCTGCCAACAACCTCAAATCTGACTTCCTAGAGGGACAAGTAAATGCTCAGAGAAAATAGTTAAGTTCTGAATGTGGCTTCCCTGGTTCAATTTACATGGGTGATCTGACATCCTTGTGTGTGTGATATTTCCAGAAGGCTCTCTCTGAAGGGAATAACATGGATCAAAACCCAAGCTAAACAACAAATTACCTTGCCATTCACTTGGTGTCAGTAAACTCATATTGGAAGAATGGAACTTTACACCTTGAGTTTTATGTCTGAGTGGGTAAGTCCAGTTTAAAGGCTGTTGTTCTGCTGTGACTGAAAATAGGGATCTGTCAAGAATTGCTGCTGCATCCTTAATCCAAATTCTTGCAATTTAAAGCTCAGCATTAAACCTGATCCCTGGCTTCCTCTGTTTGTTCTGTACTTAAACATCATTTGTCCTGTTTGCCTGGACTGGTAGTTAGAGCCCACTCAGGAGTCAGGGGTACTTCCAGACCCTTGCAGGTCAGCCTAATATCACTGAAACCTCTAGGGAGCTGGTGGTTTCACCTGCAACCCACCTTTCTATTCCCAGGGTGAGGCACAAGTAACAGTCTGTGGAAATTTGGGTGAGTGTCATGGGGCAACCCTCATATCCCCTCCTACTCTCCTACTCGCTGAAGTGCTCCCAAATGGCAGTCTCAAATGCAGGCTATTTTTAATTGCTGCTTGTGGGAAGAGCAACAGGGGAGCCAGGCAGTTTATAAAGATGGAGAAGGTACAAGCAGCACATTCTGGCTTTTGAGCAAGGAATGCTAATGAGAAATAAAATGATAAATACCTGTATTCATGGCTTTTTTTGTTTCATTTGCTTGTGCTTTACAGTCTGGGAACGTTTTCCTCTTGATAGAAACTGCTGAGGCAGGTTGGAGAAACAAACATCTGACAGCCTCATTTGGCTAAGATTAAGTATACAGAAATTCATTTCACATATCGCTGCTTTGTGTTCAAACTAAGCAACAATGCCCTCCTTGGGCATAATTTGTTTGCTCTGGTTGGTCTTGGCAGTGAGGAAAACCCTAACAAGGCAAAAGATACAGGTCTAAAACAAGCAAGTCCACAAATAAGGCTGAACTACAGGGTTACGTTTTGTTTCCACAAATTCCCTCTATTTAGCTCCCCTTCTAAAATTTTCTCTCTTTCCCCTCCCATTTGAATTCAGATTATGGCTATCCCATCTTCTCCATGCTGCCTGTGTGTAAGCAGCAGCAGCCTGAGAAAAGCAGGAAAGACTGGCTGCTCTCAGCCCTTGTGTTTGCAAGTGATGCTGTGCCTTGCATTAGCCAAAAAACTCCATCTCATCTGCAACAGCCCCAGGCCAGCTTGTCCCCCGTCCTTTTGGGAGGATGTCATCCAAAGAGCCTCTCAAACATACAGAGAGTCTAACGATCTGTGCAAATTTAAGCACTGAGCTCCACAGCATCAAGACTGAGCATGACCAGCTTGAGAGATTCAGACAGGACAAACTTTGCGAGGAAAAGAGGCTGCAAAGGGTCTAAGTAGAGTTCAAGTTCATTTTTTTTTAGCCAGAGAAGAAGTTACAATTTCATTCTTGAAAATTACATTCCACTTTTGCTGATGGACTTTTGCCCTCAGTAACATTTGCCTTAGTGAGAGTGAGTGAGGGCAGATGGTCAACTTGGGAAATGTTGAGAATGACCATGTTTAGCAAAAGTGACTGGAATCTGAAAATAGGACAAAATTAAATTAATGTTTCTGATAAGGTCACGAAAAAATACAGATGATAGATAAGGTGAATGCAGAATTGCTGTTCATTAAATCCAGCAAGATGGAACTAAACAGCACTTGACAAAAGCTAGTAATATATAGGACAATAGTTCAAAACAGGTAAAGAAAGCAGCTCTTCATGGAGCAGACAGGGAACTTCTGGAATTTGCAGAGGTAGAAAGCATTGGCAGGCTGAAAATTGAATTAGACAAATTCCTAAATAGCATAGGTGTAAATGGACACTAAAGAGAACAAGCTTAGATTCATACCCTAACCTTCTGTTCTGATAGAGATGACTGCTGAGGAAACACAAGGGGAGAGGGAAGAGTGTTCAGGTTCCTGCATAGTCTCCTACCTTAGCCCAGCAGGGAGCAAAGTAGGGGGACAACTGCTGTGCCCCATAAGGCCTGTTCCTGTGCTCTAATAGTAAGCATATCTTGGGAATGAAATCTACAATTGCCTATGTATTTGTCTGCTAAGTGCAAGATTTAATTCACTATATTTTGCATCACCAATCTACTTTTGTCTAGGCTGAAATGCACAACACATTAAAAATAATCCTTACTGCATTAATGGATATTTTGAACAGCTTTTTACTCTTGCATGTGCATTTTTTTTTCCTGAAAAATAGAATTATGTCTGTAATTTATTTAACATTGAGAAATTAAGAGCCTACGAAAGGCCATAATGCTCATCTAACAGAAGAACTTAATCACTGTTTTATTAGTCTTTCTTTTTAAAAAGTAAAATCCCTGTTAAAAAGATTGCTGCTTTTTTAATTAGATTGTATAATTACAGCTTGTTAATGGAAATATTGCATAAATAGCTCTAAAAGCCACCCATACCCATGCATTGTGTCAAATGGGAGAAGCTGCAGATGTCCATAAAGGAGCAACTTTCAATATGGGTAAATGAAAAGACAATAAAAAGCCAGAAGAAAAAAGCTTCTAAATGGTGCAATGGCATCTTTATACAGGTAGCCATGGCTGCTGGGATGTGGTGACACTACAGCAAGTTACAAAGAAAAACAAAGTTGAGTACCTGAGCACTTCAGTTTCAGGGCTTCCTTTATGTTTCCTCTATGCTGATATAAATCTGCAACTGTAATTATCAATAATTTTGCCTATAAGTCCATCTAGCTGTTCTGTAGAATCATAAAGCTTTAATTCTGTAGGTTTGAGCATTATTTCAAGGTCTTTATCTGTCTTACTGTGTGCTCTATAAGTCATGATTAGTTTACCATTAAAATGGGGAAAATAAATAATGACAAAAAAAAAAAAATCATCCTCCTCCAGAACTTTTAAAATTCCAGTTAAAAGTCTGAGTTGCTGCATGACTGGTATTATACACACACAATAGTATTCACATATGTATCTGCAGGCATGTGGATGCATACGCATAAAAATCATTTTGCTCTGCATTTGTGTGTGCTTAAATAAATATTCATTGGGGAAAGCACCTAGTACTCCTAGATATCTGCTTGAATGCCAGCCTTGAACAATCTGAGGAACAGCTGTTCAAAAAATTATTGACCAGAAATTCCAGGTATTTTAAACATGGTTAAAAAAGAAGGTAACCCCATGTTGTTACTTTGGTAATCTAAGCTTTGTAGACAGATACATTCTTCCTTGGTACATTATGAAAAGCATGTGAACACATCGGCAACCAGGTATCTACTTATATTTGCAAGTGTTTGCAAGTACTCATCTTTATTTAACAAATAAATATGCAGTGCACTCACGCACACTGCTGAAGTTGGGATTGAAGATACACTGCAAACTATCATATATACATACCCAGCAGGATTTAAGATTTATTGGTAAGGTTTTTAGATACTGAAGAAAGAGAAGGTAATTATTTGACTATATTTGCTAATTAAGAATGTGGAGGGAAATATTTAAAGCTTCATGGACTATAGCAAGGGGACAAATAAAACACTTGAAAGAAGTGATCAAAACTGTGTTTCCACACCACTCTGCAGCCCCTTTCTTACCATCTAACTTTTTAAAAAGGAGTACTCCATGTAAATCCCAGGGAATGTGCAATGTCACCACTGACATGCATGGTGGAAGAAGAAAATGAGAAGTTATATGGTGATCCAGAGCTACCAGAAATTTGAGGTCATGCAAGAGACTACCTGCTGCATATGAATAGAATATTCATTGAAAAAGCTATTAGTCCTTTTTGAAAGGGATTGGCACTCAAAACAGTTTAGTAAATAAAATAGATTTTCATCAGAAAATGCAATTTCCTAGGATATGAAGGGCTTTATGTGTTTTGTTTGTTTGTTTTTTGTTTTTGTGCATTTTGTTTGTTCGTTTGTTTTTATTTTTTTTTAAGAAACAACCTATGGCTGCCAAAGTAGGTCTCTGACTGAAGCTAATTCGTGAGTTTTAGGAGAATGGTGGGAAGTTGTCATAAGTGATCAACTGCTTCAGGTGAAATTTCAGAATACTATTATCATTCAATAAGTTTAAAACCTGCAGACATGTATTTCTACCATGTCTAATAAAGGGCATGCATTTTAGAGAGGGCAACGTGTCTTTCCTAATCCATTTCATGACCTTGTCTGTTAATTTGTTTTTTGTTAGGCAAGAATTAGTGTTCTGTCAAAACTATATTTCTCTTCAGCGCTCACAAAGAAGCCGAGGCATGTTTTTTTCCAGTATGAAATCTGATTCCAGATAGCCAAACCTTTGTCATCTCAAATATGGACTAATTCATTATTTTCCTATGCTCCTGAAACTACCTGGGAACTTCTATCTGGAATGAAACTACAGAAATAAAAATAATATTTTCCATCAAAAGCAGATTAGTGTTCAGTGAACTGCATTGGCTACTAAATATAGTAAATGGATTTTCAGTTGAAGTTTCAGGCAGTGGTTTAGAGTTACAATAATTTGGCTTAATATTCTGCAATGCATTCCTCCAAGCTTCAGGGAGAAGGGATATTGCACAGTTGTTGGGCTTGTATATAATGTTATGTGCAGAGTGTTAGAGGTCATGCTTAGTTGAAAAAACTGTTACACGTTTGGTATTCTTACCAACAAACCTCGGTGAAGAAAAACCTCGTAACACCAATGTACTGTTAAAAGGGTTCTTTAATATTTAAGGTTCTTTAATACAGTGCTGGACGCACAGGGGCTCTTTCCTCCAAGTGTGCATAACCAGGGTTCAAAATGTTCAGATATTTATCCATAAGATTATTACATACTCATATATTCCATTCTATATTCTAGTTTTGATTGGTCTCAACAAACACACACCATATGCTAATTTGTATACATGCACACAAACTTTTTCTGTTGTTCTAAATTGAGTCTGGGGTGCGATTTGAGTAGGGGGCTATTGAGTCAGAGGTTGTGATCTCCCCCTGCTGCAATTACTCTTCACCTACATTGGGATTTTTTTCTCATTTTCTTGTCAAGTTAATTAAAATAATTTATCTTGAAAGAATACCTATTCTTTGACTGTTTACTTTAAACATTCTTCCTGAGACCATATTGACCTCTTGGGGACTATAACAAGGTAACATAGCAGTATAGGTAATTACCTAGTTACAGAGCCTGTTTCAGTTACAGGGTTACAGTATCATAAATGATCCCTAGATACAACAGTAAAGAAGTAGATAGACTCTAATATGAGTAAGGGTTAGAGCTTATCGCATGGCTGTTCATAAATAAAAGAATGCCTTGGCATGGAGCTATGTGCTGAAGGCATTTTTCTTGAATCAGTACATCAGTAGTTTGAGATACCATAAAACTAAGCAGTGTAATGACAACGATAATTTTCTAGTATATTTGTTACCAGAAGCCTATGCATTTTCTAACAAAACTGCCAGGTATAAGGTTTTGATACATTCAGCTCTTCTGAAGTTTTACAGCTTGGTGGAAATAAAGTGCTGTTGGTGAGAATAGAACTCATTCAAGTGGAGCAACATTTGCCTTGGAGTAAAATTTGTTTTCACCTTTAAGAAAAACAATAACAAAGCCAAGTAAAGTAAAAAAAATGTCTGCTCACAGGTGTACTGGAGGGAAAAGCTGCATCAAAGGAGACAGAGCTTATCATCTTCCTTCAGTTCAACCTCTGGTTGGTTTTGTTGCTAAGACTCTAATACCTCCAGACTTTGTGCACAAGGACTCTGTTCAAGCAGCTACTGAAAGACTGCAGATGGTTCTTATCCTACTTTTGAACTGAGTATCTGTTAGGCTTGATGATATAACCTAGAAGGAACCTGGGCTTGGGAAGCAACATCATTGCCAGCTGAGAGACCCAACACAAAACAGTCCTCCACTGCCTTAGGCTTAACCTTCTTATTTTTACTGTGGCTTCTCTCACTTGCCTGCTCCTGGTTTGCTGTTTTGAGGTGACCTTCTTCTCAGTCATTTTTGCTGTCTAGAAGAAAAGTCCTGTTTTACTTCACATTGCTGTATCTTGTTTTGTATCTCAGCTAGGGTTGCGCCTCATTATGTTTGTCTTTCTCATTTTCTTTAAAGTCTCTTATTAGACTTGTAAGTGAAAGCTGTTTTAATTTCTCACTCTATAGCCTGGTCTAATGTAGCCTATATGTTTATATCCTCTGCTGTTTCTAATACCAAATCATTTTGCACAAGAGTTATTTTGAAGGATGCTACACAGAACAAGTTTTATTCTATAGTCTTATTACGCACAGCAATAGCAGCTCCTTCCCCTTCATATTATGGGCTTCATAGAGTATTTTTTAGCACCTTGAACAATGGGACAATGACTTTGAAGTGGATAAGGAAAAAGGAGCTGGACTGAGAATGGTTTTGTTGGTAATAGAAAGAACTTTATTCCTGGGCTCTTTGTAAATGATTGAGACAATCTAACATTACCATTTACCTAGGGAGAGATCCTAACACAAACTGACCATCTCTGTACAGGAAAGACATCATGTCCTACAGTTTATCTGGGTCTCATGGCCCCTTTCAGCCTTGTGAGTGGAAATCGGTAATTGTATATCACTCCTGTGATGCTCTGCAGTTTCCTTCTTAGAGAAAGAGGTGGTGGTTGCTCATCCTGGTGTTTTGCCAGAGCAGACGTCTGACCTGCAAACTTTGTGCACAGGCACAAACAGGACATATGAGGCACTGGAACAGGCTGCCCCAAGGAAGTTTTGGCTGCCGCATCTCTGGCAGCGTTCAAGGCCAAGTTGGATGGGGCTTGGAGCAACCTGGCCTAGTGGAAGGTGTCCCTGCCCATGGCAGGGGGTTGGAACTCAAGGATCTTTAAAGTCCCGTTCAACCCAAACCATTCTATGATTCTATGAATCTGCAGCTTCTATGAGACACTGCAATATCACTCCCCATTTAAAACATTCTGGGTTTGGTCATGTGGTTTTTTTAGAGGAAATTCCCTCTCCCCCTCACCCCAGAACTATTCTGAAACTAAAGCAACACCATTCTTTTTGTAAAAGTCTCCTTAGTTCTACAAAAACGAATTGAGAAGAATTCAGAAAATGCTGTGTGTTAGTTCTGCACTTAGGCCTATAGAAAACTACTAGCCATTGCCCATCTTGCTGCAACACTGCAGGGGAAAGAAGCAAGAACAGTGTCCAGAGATGCAGCTTTGAGCCTGCCTGGCATCCATGCAGGGTTCAGGCTCCAGCCCTTCTACTCATATCCTGCACACTTCTCCCTTACATGGATTTTACGTTCTTCAGATGCTGGTGGCATTATCCTAAATTCAGCCCTCTTAATCTTTTATACCTCCTTTCTCTAAGCTACAGTAATTGGGTTTACTGGGGGCTGTGCAAACATATGCTAATTAATTATAATTGATTTATACATCTTTAGAGATTTTTAATCCCTTTTTTTCACACCTCAAATTCTCCAGCTTCCTAATTTTTTGTTTATTTTTAAAACTTATTTACTAACTGGAGGAGGGGGAGGAGAGGATAATCTAGCATAATATGCCATTTGTGTGTAATATGGCATTTCAGTTGCAATTTAAAATTTTGAACCTTTAGAACAAGACTGTGGTGAGTGATTTTGTTGGTTTCTCCATGCTGACAGTGTCTTAAGTCAACTAACAGGTTCAATTCTGCGTCTGGAAAGGTCTGGCTAAAGACTCCATTTCCTGCAGGATTGCAGGGTTCATTTGACAAGCCATAGGGACATGTCTCTGTTGGACCCTGCTGCTTGCCAACTCCCCAGAGGAGCATCTCATGCAGCACTGTCAAATCCAACATCACTAGAACCCAGATCTGAACGCTAGGATTTTGCAGGTTCAGATCTGAGAAACGAAAGCAGAGATTTGCACTGCCTCATTCTGGCATGTAACAAAAATTCTTTCTATAAGACTTTCTCCTTAACAAAGTGTGAAAGTAAATTCACATAATGTGTGAGACAGTAATGAAATGAGAGAAATAGATTTTAATTAGAATGTCAGCAAGATAATGCAAACCATATCCTAAACTCTCCACTGTTAAGGTTTCCCACTGTGCCTTCCTGCCATTCTTCCTCTCTCCTTCTGATTGCTTTTTAGTAGCAATTTCTGTGAGGCCTTTGTAAATAATCCACTCATTACAGCTTTGCTCAAAACATGCAATCAATTTATTAAGGTATTTTTCCAGGAGAAATTAGCAGGTACAATAAAGCGTACTTATTCTGGTACCCATTCATTTTTAAAACCATAGGTTGACCAGGTGCCACCACTGCTTCTGCCAACCTTCACAGACGGTCTGATAGCATTCAAATCACAGCAATATTCAGATTAATCCACACTGGGCAGTCAATGACTTACTCAGGAAGACCAAAAAATTAGAAAATTTCTGCAATTTCCCCTCAGAAGTACTCTTTGAAACAACCAGAGAAATTGGATTTTTGATTAGGTAATTTTTTTTTTTTTATGGTTTATATATATGTTTGTGTTTCTGTGTGTGTTGTTTGGTCCCTGAAGAAAATACTAATTCTTTTTTAAAAATGAAAATGTAAAGATTGAGAGGTAAGTCAGAAATTATCATAAATGTTTCTTTAGGTTTAAGATCAATGTGTAATAAGTAATGTAGTAAATGATGGACAGCTTCCTCTGTCAAAAAAGAAGACTACAACAGCTGGATGGTATGAGGGAATATAAAACTCCTCAACTACAGTTCCTCTGTGGAATAGACACCAGTATGAGATGGGTGCATTCTACTTTAGAGTTTTAGAGTAGAAATTTCAGAACACGCAAAATGAAAAGAAGCATTTTGACTCTTTTCAGAATGTTTCAGTTGGCATTATTCAAAATCAGCCATGGCGGGGCTTACTGATATCCGGTATCTCTTCATTTGTAGCTGAGAATTGAGCTTGGTATATGTGGGCTCTTTCCTGACTAAGAGATGCGAATTACCAAGTATGACTGGAAATAAATATCTGGCATAATTTTATGGGAATATGAGGATACAGATATTCTTCTAGGATGGGAAGTCTATTAATGGCAGGACAGAGGAAAAGAAGAGAAACTATCCTGGGGATTTGGAAGAAGAAGTGTTTTTTTTTTTTTTTTGACACAGAAAAGAACAAAGTGTTTTCAGTAAAGGAACTGATGTTAAAGCTGGGAACTTTTCTTCCTTCTGTGTCTTTAAAATCAAGAACTCAGGTGATGAAATTAAAAAGAGAAAAAAAAAAAAACAAAAACAAAAACCAAAAAATCACCATGGCATTTTCTCTGGATCCTTTCCCAGTGAACTTGATATTTTGGTTTCCAGCTCAAAAAAATTTCCTCAGCCTGCTAGAAAGGTAGCCAAACTAAGTGCATGAAAAGCACCACCTCACTATTACAGTGGAAAATAGAGGAAACAGAATTCAGCTGTTCATTATTGGTGCTCCATTGCTCAGAAGACAAAAAAGGTAAAAAAGCTAGCTTTTTTGACATTGTTGACAAAAAACATTTACAGAAAGCTAATCAGAAATTACTCAGAAGACATACTGAGAGCACATAATGGAAAGTACCATGGTTCATTTCTGCAATGTTGCTGCTCACATGCAGCCAGATCTTAAAATTATGTAGAAATTAATCGCTCCAAAAATCATATCTGAATGTAACTGAGAATAAAGTCAGCAAAGTCAGCTGAAAACTTCTTTTTCTACACCTCCATATTTATTCCCTCAAAGGTCTTCTTTATATAACCAGGAAGAATCTTGACCTCTGACTTCTACTGCTGTGAGCTGCCTAACCAACTCAAAACATAATTTTTCTGGTGAAGACTGGTTAAAGGATAAATGTGCTTCAGTAGAAATAATTTATGTGAAATTCCATTGTGGGTTTATATCAGTTATTTTGATCTCATCTGAAAAGTTGTTTGCAGACTAAGTAACTGGCTACTAAATGCTGAAATTGTGCCTTATCTCCAAGAAACAGTGGATTGCTAAAGAGCTGATAGAACGGCCCTGTGGAGGGAAGGCTACTAGTATTAAGTAATGGTAGCTTCTGGTTATTTCACAAGGCTGACTTGAATAACAGATGTTCAGAATTTGTTACCTAAGAGGTTAAGGTTCCACAAATATTTGTATAAAGTGCATGCACAGACCCTTCTACAAGTAGTACATATTGAAAAGCAAAATGGTATGAATTAATAAATGTACCGTTACAAGTGCTACCTCTCTGGAGAGACTAAAGCAGAGATTTCGAGGAGAAGCTGTTTAAATTTGAGTTTCTTGAGCTATATAGCTCTGGTAATGGAAATCATTAACAGAAAATTCTAGTATCAGGGGAATAACAACATACCATCATATTGTACCCTTGGTGTTACTACAGACAAATCATTGCATCAGATGGAAGGTCCAGGTCTTGGTAAGTTTCGATGCTATTAAGGTCCAAAATATGAAATCCTGAATTTAAAAAGTGTGATTAGGCTTTAGGAAAATATAGGTGAAATGAAAGCTGCATCCAAGTTACAGGCTTCACTAGAAAAAAACAAACAAACAAACAAACAAACAAACAACCCAACAAATACATAACCTTTATTCTGTTTTTCAGTGTTATATCCCTGACTAGATCTTCTGCTAGGATTTAACCTTGTCCTAGTGTTCCTCTTATTAATACTTTTCTCTGCTTTCAGTTCTGAACTCAGAGTCCTTCTATTCAAAGGCTATTACCAACTTCCTTGCACCTCTGTGGAGAGGACCCAATTTCACTGCTAAGAGGGCACTGCATTTAATCAGCTGATTTAAAAAAAAATCTATCAAGGCTCATTCCAGCAGAAGAAATTCCACAAGAATACCTGCACTCTCTCATATTCCTTCTACTTAACTTTCCCTTGCATACAGATACACTCCATTGATCAATTCATCTGTCTGTTGATTGTCTCATCCATCTGTCCTTCCAGGTCATCTGTGTAATACATCTATGTATATGCATAGGGCTATTAGTCAAATTCTGCCCATCAGTTTTTCTGTCAGTCAGCTTTTCCCTTATACTTTCTCCAGTTAATAAGGTCAATACACTGGTGTTCATGCATAGTAAACTATTTTATCTATACACACTACACATATGTACATTTTTCCATGATTAGCAGCATTGTATACTACAATATTCTTTGAGCTAAAGGTAGGAAAGAAGACAGAAGGAATTTTTTTAAGTATGAAAATGCAAATGCTACTAGAAGTGAGAAGTGAACAAAAAAGAATCCAGCCTGTGCTCAAAATGCAAGGATAAGTCTTCCTATATCATGTCACTACCATAAGTTTTAGGACTTTCAGTCTGAAAAAATGCTTTGCAGCAGAGCAAAGCAAGAGCAGAATTCACATGAGTGAAAAACAAACCATGTCCTTTTGTCCTACAATGTAACGGACACCTATGCCTATACAGTGCTGGATAACAATGCAAGAAAATTATGTTGATGGAAGAAGATAAAAAAGAAAACTGAATACTGTATATCTGAGTATAGGCAGGGCATAAAAGAACACAGGACTGTCTAGCTGGATTATATGGTTTACATTATACATTTTATAGGATCTCATACAAAGCTCAGGAGGAAACAGTAACCTTCCTGTGTGCCTTGCCAAATGGTCCATTTTTTATCATGTTGAGTTTAAGAAAGAAAAAATGCTCTGAAAAAAAATTGAGAAAATATAAAATTAAACAAATCACGACAAGTTTGGAAGATGAAAAGATGAAAAGAATTTAATCATAGAATCATAGAATAGTTAGAGTTGGAAAAGACCTTAAGATCATATAGTTCCAACCCCCCTGCCATAGGAAGGGACACATCCCACTAAACCATGCCATCCAAGACTTCGTCCAACCCAGTCTCGAAAACTGCCAGCAATGGAGCATTCACAACCTCCCTGAGAAGCCCATTCCAGTGCCTCACCACTCTTACAGTAAAGAATTTCTTCTTCAGATCCAAACTTCCCCTGTTTAAGATTGAACCCATTACCCCTTGTTCTCTCACTACAGTCTCTAATGAAGAGTGCCTCCCCAGCATCCCTATAGGCCCCCTTCAGATATGGGAAGGCTGCTACAAGGTCTGCATGCAGCCTTTTCTTCTCCAGGTTGAACAGCTTCAACTCTCTCATTCTATCTTCATGAGGGAGGTGCTCGAGTCCCCTGATCATCCTCTGGCCCTCCTCTGCACTTGTTCCAACAGTTCCATGTCCTTTTTATGTTGAGGACACCAGAACCGCACACAATATTCC
>JASSUY010015682.1:0-39943 GCA_032466535.1 Forpus xanthops | reverse complement strand
GAAGATTAAGATTATACCAGAATTTACTTATATTCACTTTGAAAAAGAAACTCAGTTACAAAACATAATTATAAAATAATTGTTTCTTTTCCATCTTCACCCATTTTAGCAAACTTTGCAGATACAAACCTATACCAGTACCAGTGTCGCTTCTCTACAGACTCTGTAGTCCTCCAGTCCTGCACAGGAACAGGGGAAGGAGCCAGTCAAATGGGGTAATATGATGTAGGGGTAACAAAAAACTCTGTATTACTATGCCAAGAGGCTCCTATGCCCAAAACAGAAAACTTTCCTTATCTCCTGCTTGGCCAAGTTGCTGGTTGAGAGGACTTAAAACCTGTTACAGAAGGCTTTCAGCCCTCCACACAGCTCAAGAGACTTGTCCCTCTTCTATGTGACTAGAAATCTTCTGCCCAAGTCTTCTGAACCTTATTTCCTCATATCTGCTTGTATTACTGATAAATACTTTATGGTAATGATGTTGCCTTAAGGCAAAACACCACCACTGCTTAATTATTTATGCAATAGAGAAAATATTTTCCTACAGGAATGCTCCTCCAGTCTGGCTTCACAAAATACCGGAATTCACCTTATGGATGACTGCTTATAGGCTGCACTGCTTTTGCGCTATACCATGTTTTCAGTAAATCTTTTGTTAGACTAGACAAATTTAGCTCCTTTTGCATCCTCAAAACATCTGATTTTATCCAACCTGATCTTACCCAGGCTTCCTTTCTGCCTCCTCGCCTGTGGTGGGAAAACTGTGTAACCCACACACATACTGCTAACAGCTCAGAGTCACTGCTGCAAGTGCCTTCCAGCTGTTGGCCATGTGTTCCTGCTGCTTGTCCTCTGCCAGCACTGGTGCTTTTGGGGCTGCACAGTGAGGCAGAGCAAAGAACTGACTGGAAACAAAGATTCTGGGTTTTCAGATCAGTTTTCAGACCGTCCTGAGTGATCTGTGACCAAATTAATGTTAGTCCTGTAGGAGGTGAGACCCACACAAGGACAACTCACAGGATGCGAGCTGGCATAGACATCTCACTGGTGGTGAGCTATGTCATTGCAATGTATTTTCAACTTCTTAGGAAGTAAATCTTATTTAATAGTGTCAACCAACAGAGTTTTTCAGTTTTAAAGGGGTTCTATTTGCTCTCGTTGTCTGTTTCAAGTCCATTGTGTTTGACCGTCTACCTACCACAGAATCATAGAATAATTTGGTTTGGGAAGAACCTCAAAGATCATGCAGTTGCAACCTCCTGCCATGGGCAGGGACACCTTCCACTAGACCAGGTTGCTCAAAGTCCATCCAATCTGGCCCTGAACACTGCCAGGGATAGGGCAGCCACAACTTTTCTGGTCAACCTGTGACAGTGTCTCACCACCCTCACAGTAAAGAACTTCTTCCTTGTATCTAATCTAAACCTAACCCCTTTCAATTTAGGAGTATTCATACTAACATTTATTTGGCTGGCACTTTGGAAAAAGGTGCCTTATATAACCTCTGACCTCCAGATTACCATAGGAGTCGCACAAATTTAAGGTTAGGTTTATAACCCCTCTGTCTGCTACTTTTGTAAATTTGAGCTTCCTTCTTTCTATAATATGCTTAGACCATTAACAGGACATGCTTTCCAGTTACTAAATCACAAGCTTATCTAAAGTATTTAGAGTTGAAGATTCTGCAGATCAGTCTGGTTCAATTCTGGATGTAAATCATAATAGCTGCAGTCAGATCTAGGAACTTGAATGTGCATTTTCATATAGCATGAAAAGATTAATTTCTGGGGCCTTGATTTTGATCCAGCCTAAGCTCTGTGATTAGATCTGATAATCATAGAAACATAGAATAGTTAGGGTTGGAAAGGACCTTAAGATCATCTAGTTCCAAACCCCCTGCCAGGGGCAGGGACACCTCCCTTGCCCTTGTCATGGTTAAACATTATCAGGTTGGCATCAGCCCACCTCAGAGGCATGTCAAGTTCCCTCTGGGTGGCATCCCTTCCCTCCAACGTATCAACTGAACCACACAGCTTGGTGTCATCAGCAAACTCGCTGAGGGCGCACTCAATCCCACTGTCCATGTGTCATGGGTTCAGCAGCAGCAGTCATTTTTCTCCTTTAAGTAGTAGCTGGTACAGCACTGTGTTTTTTGATTTTAGGCTTGGGAACAGTGCTGATAACACCAGTGTTTATAGTTATGGCTTAGAACGTTTAGGCTGGCCAAGGACTTTCTGAGTTTCATACTCTGTCAGGGAGGAGGGGAAGCCAGGAGGAAGCAGAGACAGGACACCTGATCTAAACGGACCAAAGAGGTATTCCATACCACAGTATGCCATGCCCAAGGATGTAGAAACAGAGGGCAGAGACCCAGAAGGGCAAGCAGCTGAGCTCCAGGCCCGCCCAGCTTCCCAGCAGCCCCCAGATCTGTGCTATCACCCTCAGCCATCTCCTCGGCCTTGGGGACCAAGAGGCTGGGAAGAGGGGGGGCTGCCAAGCAGCGGGAGGAGACAACAGAGGATCTGAGACCCCCTTGGCTTCGCGGTGACGGAGGGCATTCCCTGGCAGCTGCCCACGGAGCCCCACGAGCCTGAGACCCAGGAGGATGTAGGAGACCGCGCAGCACTTCCCAGCGAGGCAGAAGAGGAAGATCGGGACTCAGACAAAGCGCAGCTGGAGGTGAGAGAGCCGACAAGCACAGCAGCTACAGCAGCCCCGGTAACAAGTACAGCAGCCTCATTTGAGAGTTCTGGAGGGTTTGATTTGCCTTTGGGTGCCCTTGAGACCTGCCTGCTGATTGTGATGGGGATCACCATGTTGGCATGAGTACAGAGTGTGTTTCACCCACAATCATTTTGTATGGTCCCGAAAGTTAAGCAGAGTGGGGTGTGGGCCTTGTCTGAGATTAGACTGCCATGCAGCATGGCCACGAGATTTTCCCTCAAGCCTGGACAGTCACAAGTGGCAGGGTGTGTGGGACAATATGAGCGAGTATATTGTCCACTGGGCCCCTCCAGTGCTTTGGAAGCATCGGAGATGGAAGGCAGCTGCATGGAGTCCTCAAAGACAAGCTGCAGAAACTGCTGAAGGGGAGGGTGAATTACTTTGAGCCTGGTGGGCCCATGACACCTCAGGTCACCAGGGCAGAGATGCAGCATACAGATGGACTCATGATCGAGGGGTGGACTTAGTAATGGACACTATTGCCCATGTTATTCAGGAGTGTGACCACTGCACACAGCCTCTCCTGCTCTGAAAGACTGTTACAAAAGATGGAGCCTGACATCGTGGACTGAATGGACTCAGCAGCTTTATAGGGACTGGTCCATGCACTGAGGGATGATCTCTCTCCCTCGGTGTGTGTGTGTGTGGATGTATATATATACATGTGATGATATATTGAAAATGTGGGATCTGAGCATGATGTGAATGGTATGGAATAAGGGGTAGTGCAGACGCCAGCTTGGCATAGCGCACTGCAGCCCAGAACTTCTGGGCTCAAGTGATCCGGCGGGCTCAGCCTCCCGAGTAGCTGGGACTACAGGGAGGGGGGTGTGCACTGCAGCATGACAGTCTGTGGTATGGAATACCTCTTTGGTCAGTTTGGGTCAGGTGTCCAGTCTCTGCTTCCGCCCGGCTTCCCCTCCTCCCTGACAAAGCATGAAACTCAGAAAGTCCTTGGCCAGCCTAAACATTCTAAGCCATAACTATAAACACTGGTGTTATCAGCACTGTTCCCAAGCCGAAAATCAAAAAACACAGTGCTGCACCAGCTACTACTTAAAGGAGAAAAATGACTGCTGCTGCTGAACTCATGACAGCTGTTTAGTTCTCAAACCAAATTTGGAAGACAGAAAATATCCTCAGGAATGGGGACAACACTTTTCAACAGAGGAAAAATTCATCTCCTTCAGGAAAGCTCAGCATTCACATCAAAACTTAGTAACAAATGGGGAGAAAGGGAGAATTTTTCCCCAGCAATGGCAGTGTCTTCAATTCCATGTATGTGAAATTACAGACTAGTATTTTTTATATTAATGAAGAATGTCAATAATAACTGCAGCCATTGCTGTCTCTTTGGTGTGTCACTGATGTTCTTATGCACTGCCGACTCCCTGCTGGTTCAGGCCTCAGTTTCCCAAGTAGTCCATTGCCACCATGAATGACTTAGGGCCACAATTTGGTCTCATGCTCAAAATCCTTCAAGACAAAACTTTCATCTATCCACACTTCCTAGCACACAAGCTGTGCTACATGGTCTTCTGTACCCACTTCTCCAGACCCGTTGTCACCACATCAAATTGTCAGTAGTTTTCTGTTTTGCACCAAATGCTACCCAGTGATCCCACTCCTTTGGATGAGCAGCTCCTGCGTTGCCCAAACTCTGCTATTTGCATTATGATGCCAATAGAACAAGTTCTTGCAGCATGCTCCTCATGGTTCTGTTTGGCCTCTTGCATTTCCCCCTTTGTAATTATCTGAGAATATGCCCTCCAAATACACTTAAAACACAGTTAAGGTGGATTGGTTCATAAAGCAGCATGTTTGTGTTTTCACAATGCGTTGCTAAGGGATGTCACAACTAGAGACTGTTATCTAAGTAGTCAGACTCTTTACAAGACAAAAAGTAAATTGATCGAGGTCTTTCTCCCGAGTACCCCAACCGGATACGATAAGAAACAACAGTTTCATTGTTTGCTTCCAGTACATGAACCTCCCCAGTGTTGCTGTTATGTAGGCATTAAAAGTTTGTCTCTGCTGATATTTATTACTTCAGTTCCAAGAATGTGGACTTGGTAAAATTTCTGTCATGAAATCACCATTGCTCTCAGTTACAGAAACTTATTTAAAGCCAATTACAGTTTTGAATGCTTCTTTTCCAAAGGCAGGTCACTTCAAAAAGATATATTGTCTTGCAATCTGAAACACAATGACCTGACATCAGTATTCAGGCACTTTGTGATCCAAATCACTCTCTTTCATGTTTAGGGACCTCATGATGTTACTCCAAGCCATACACCAAACAGCAGATTTAAGATTTAAAAAAATAATAACATCAATTAAATTGGCAATTTTAACATACAAATCTACACACACAATCTGCAGTCCATAACATAACAATAATCTTCTGATCTTTTGGACTAATTCCTAAAGGCAAAAGTTTTAGCTACAGATGAGAACAATGGAGAACACAGGTCAGAGGGATTAATGAAGTTATTGTTTTGTACAGATGTAAAATCTATGCAGAAGAACTTCATCACATGACAAAATATCAATTCACAATTTTTCGTTTTCACTGTCTCCACTGTTCTTTCCCTTCATCATACATAACACTTTCTCATGTTCTCACCAGGTTTTTGTCCTAGCAGAGGAAGAGAGAGGTTGGAACACCCTCTGCCAGGAAACATTTAAGCTGTGTAATGCGTGCGCAATTCTAGGCAGCTGGCGGCATATAAACATCCGAAGTCAGATTCAGTCCATGCGTACACGACCTCAGAGCATTATCTGAAGCCTTTTCACTGACCCCAGGGGCACTGGTTCCTGAGCTAAACCAAGTGTGTCTATAAACCTCTGCCATCCACACTTTGGCCAGATTTGATTCATCACTGCATATGCCCTCCCAAGTCTCACCCCAAAATCTGCAAGCCAAGTGAAGAAGCAGTATAATAAACATAATTCATGCAAAGATTATTGGGTAAATTTCACTTGGATCTTTGGGAAGGAAAAGTCAAGAGTTGTGCTTGATAACTCAAACAAAGAAAACAGACTGGTCATTCCATAGAGTAGATAACACTGTCCAAAAAGGCTGCTATTTTGAGAAAAGAACCACTGACTAAATGAACCTTTTAGTACTGTGTAGGCACAGGGTACACATGAGATCTTTAACCTTCCCTCCAGGATAATCACTGGAAAAAGGCATGGAATCATAGAATCATAAAATAGTTAGGGTTGGAAAGGACTTTAAGATCATCTAGTTCCAACCCCTTGCCATGGGCAGGGACAACTCCCACTAAATCATGCCACCCAAGGCTATGTCCGAGCTGGCCTTGAACACCATCAAGGACAGAGCATTCACAACTTCTCTGGGCAGCCCATTCCAATGCCTCACCAACCTTATGGTAAAGAACTTCCTTCTTATATCCAATCTAAACTTCCTCTGTTTAAGTTTTAACATGTTACCCCTTCTCCTATCACTACAGTCCCTAATGAACAGTCTATCCCCAGCATCCCTATAGTTTCCCTTCAGATATTGGAAGGCTATCAGGAGGTCTCTATGCAGCCTTCTCCAGGCTGAACAACCCCAACTTTCTCAGCCCATCTTCATTTGGGAGGTATTCCAGTCCCCTCATCATCCTCATGGCCCTCCTCTGCACTTCTTCTAATAGTTTCATGTCCTTTTCACTCCAAGTGATGTCTCATGAGAGCAAAGTAGAGGGGCAGAATCACCTCCTTCACCTACTGGTCACGCTCCTTTTGATGCGGCCCAGGATACAGTTGGCTTTCTGGGCTGCGAGCTCACACTGAAGCCAGCTCATGTTCTTTCTCTCATCTACCAACACCCCCAAGTCCTTCTCTTCAGGGCTGCTCTCAACCTCTTCTCAACTTGTAGCTGTGCCTGAGATTGCTCCTACCCAGATGTCATGGTTAAACTTCATCAGATTGTTATCAGCTCACCTCACAAGCGTGTCAAGGTCCCTCTGGATGGCATTCCTTCCCTCCAGTGTATCAACCAAACCACACAGCTTGGTGTCATCAGCAAACTCGCTGAGGGCACACTCAATCCCACTGCCCATGTCACCGACAAAGACGTTGAACAAGACCGGTCCCAGTACCGATCCCTGAGGGACACCACTCATTACTGGTCTCCAGCTGGACATTGAGCCATTAACCACAGCTCTTTGTATGTGGCCATCCAGCCAGTTCTTTATCCACTGAGTGGTCCATCTATCAAAATGATGTCTCTCCAACTTAGAGATACCTGCCCATAGCAGGAAGGTTGGAACAAGATGATCTTAAGGTCCTTTCCAACCCTAACTATTCTATGGTTCTATGATTCCATGTTATGTGGGACAGTGTCAAAAACTTTGCACAAGTCCAGGTAGATAACAACAACTACTCTACCCTTGTCCACCAGTTCCATAGCCCCATCCTAAAAGGCCACTAAATTTGTCAGGCAGGTTTTCCCCTCAGTGAAGCCATGCTGGCTGTCACCAAGCACCTTGTTGTTTTTCATGTGCCTCAGCATGCTTTCCAGGAAAATCTGCGCCAAGATTTTGCCAGGCACAGAGGTGAGGCTGACTGGTCTGCAGTTTGCTGGCTCATCCATTTTCCCCTTCTTGAAAAGGAGGTTATATTTCCCTTTTTCCAGTTGTCGGGAAGTTCACCTGACTGCCACGATTTTTCAAATATCATGAACTTCAATTTATAATAAACAACTCCTCCACATTACACTACATCTAACAATACAGCACTCACAGGCACTGCTGCTGCTACTCTGAAATGTCATTACTGGTTGCAAGCCCAAACCCCTCTGTGAGAACTAACCATCTGGTATGGAGAACAGGACACAGTTTAAGGCAGTGTTATCTATGGAAGGAAAAAAAAAAAAAACAGTAACAGCAGAATGAGGTAGTGCCTAAAGCATGAAATGCCTATAAAAGAGGGATGTGCCAACTTGTTCTTTTATAACCTTGTAACTGCAGAGGAATTATTCTTGCCCAGATCCTCAAAAGGAGTCTGTGACATCTTTCAGCTTTTCTTTTCAAGTAATGGGAGCATATCTGCAAGTTCAAGTTTTTCAGTTTCCAGTCCATTATTCAAAACTTTTGCTTTGCAACTAGGACTTTCAAAGGACACATCGTCTTCCAGAGCTACTATAAACTCAAGACAAGTGAGGTGGACGACAAACTAAATAGGTTTCAAGTAAAATTGATAACTGATACATTTAGATCTTTGGGGAGGCCGAGGAGGCAGTGATACAGCTTCGTTTGCTGAGTTATCTTCTGTAGCTTAAATTGTTCATTTTAGAAGTGACTTTAGAACAGTCATCTTTAACAAACTGATAGCTTTTTTACAGACAAATAGACAGTATTAGAATAATGGCCAATAAAATTGCTTTCTTAGATGAAGAAATGTTGACTTAATCAAGTGTCTTCATGAAAGGAACCACTTCTTCATGTATATCTCTGCATAGTGTTTCCAGCTCTGCTAAAGCTAAAATTGCAAAACCAGAAAAGTGTTATCCAGTACAAAGCCAAGATAATGGGATATGATAATGTACCTGAATTTTGTGATTATTATGATACTGAAAATATAAAATACGATTAAGTTTAACCATCATTGATTTTCATCATATAACACTAGGATAAAATACACAGTTGATCTATGTGAAATACAAAACGTTTTCCACCTCATTTTTATTTCATTGGGTTTGAATTAATTTTGCTTTGCTCTTGGTCCATAACCAAGCTGAACACTGATATTAGCTGATTTGGGCTTTTTCCTTCATTGCTTTAATTGGACGGTAGTATGCTAAATTTCATTGCTCAGCTATATTGCTTTATCTAAAACTCATCATAGGCTTGGTGGCTGCACGTACTATCACAGGCCTCTTCTAAACAAGGTGCAAATATTTTACCAGTTCTCCGTAAGATTTCTACTAGAAAACAGCATTCACTGGCCTGCTTTAGGCATGACATGCACAGCTTTTGCATTGTCTTTCCACCCTGTTTCAAATTTGCCCTTTCTAGTGCTGCCTTTACCATACAAAACAGGCAAGAAACACTAAAAGGTCCCTGTGGGCTGGGGAAGATGCCCTGGCTTCTGCAGCCTGTGTGGGACTCCAGCCTCCCTTCAGCCTCAGGAAAACCCATAAGGCATGAAAACACATACTAGGAGTGACACAGTATTCATTCACAGTTGGTTTTTTTGGAGCTGATAACAATAACAGTGAATTATTGCTCACATAGAGTATATACTTTATTTGTGCAGGCTGTCATAGAGCAAAAAAGTACTTGCTTGATCACTGTTTTGCTTGCTTTACTTTTTTTCTTTATTATATCATTTTCTTCACATCCGTTCAGCTAATCAAGTTATTAAAATAGAGCTACATTCATATTTCAAATCTGGAAGTTACAGAAAACTAAGGCAGCAGCGCTGGGTGCGCACTTTCCTCTCTGCATGATATAATGAATTCAACAGCAGACAGTAAAGGGAAAGGTAAGTTTATTATCTCTGCTTTACTCCACTGCCTACTTCAGAGCCAAATTTAAATTAGTCACCTAACGTCTGTCACCTGTGTGATAATCACTTTTTGTTTAATTACGTCAACTTGTTTCCATCTTGACATTTCATCTGTAGAATCATATAACCATAGAATTACTTAAGTTGGAAAACACCTTATAACCATCAAGTCCATCTATAAACCTAATACTGCCAAGTCCACCACTAAATCACATCCCTAAGTGCCACATTTACATGTCTTTTAAATACCACCAGGGATGGTAACTCCAACACTTCCCTGAGCAGCCTGTTCTAATGCTTGACAAGGAAGGTAAAGAAATTCTTCCTAATATCCAATCTAAGCCACTCCTCTTTTCTTATCGCTTCTTATTCGAGAAAAGAGACCAACAGATACCTCACTGCAACCTCCAAGCACAGAAAGTGTTGCAGAGAAAAATGCCTCAGTATGGTTGGACAGCAGCTCAAGACCAAAGCAGACTTTTGGTTTATTAATTGCTGAAATCATTAAACTTTGCATTCAGAATGAACAGAGAAATCACAATACTACGTACTTAACACCAGTTACTAACAAACATCTACAGATTGTTAACCACTTATCTAGCAGTGCCTAATAGCAATACAGACATACACTCAATTGCATGTGTCTTTGATTGCATGTGTTTATGCAGTTGTCAACCTCTAATACAGTAAGAAAGCATTTTCCATTACTTGCTTTCCAAAATAAGCTCAGCTAGTAAGAAATGATGTCAAAAGAAAATTACAATGAGATATAATGCTTTAGATAAATTTTAGAAGTTTGTAAGAATAATGATTGGAACAATACATAGTGATGGTGCACCATCCATCTATTCAGATCAAGACAAGTTGCTATTCTTAGAAGATAGGCCATAGGTCAAACACAAATTCTGCAGGAAACTGATTTCTCCTGGCCTTTGTTACAGAAGTCAGATTAAAGGAGAGCAAGTATGAATACTATGTGTCTCAATTTTCCAAATATGTGTGATTTTTCTACCTGGAATCTATGTAAAATCCTATTTGGAATTAAAGGGTTTGGGGCATTTTTCTAGAAGTCCCTACTGCACACATACAGAGGGCTGCATACATGCTGTGCCAGAGACCTGTGCATGCATCATAAACCCAAAAGGCCTATTGAAGACTGACTATGCAGGCTTAGGTTAGCAGTACATTTTTACACAATCCTTCCCAGTTGTGTCGTATTCTGTATGTGCACATATGCTGTAGAATGTGTATTTCTGCCTAGGAAATCCCAGCCAAAGTCATAGAAACCCTTATCATAACAGCTATTTCCATCATAGGGTAATTGATATTTTTTAATTCAGTCCTAAACTTTAAAGAGAAACTTTCCCTATTAAGAGACTATTAAAAGTGCTGGCAGCCATGGGTGAGGAAATAAAAGGAGATACTCTAAAAACTGGAGTTTTAAGGACAGCATGATGTCATTTATATAAACATAAACCAAGGAAGTAACACTTAAAAGGTTTTTAAAAAAAAAAAAAAGATGAACCGCTTTCAAGTCCCTTTCTCAATGGACCACGTTTCTTTTAGCATGTTTATTGATAAATCTTTAACCTGGCTCCGTTTCCTCTGGTTTGCCCTGACCAGAAAAGTGCAGCACTCGAAAGAATAGGTGAGGATACTCAGACAGCTCTGTTTCTTCAAAGCAGACATAGCTGTCTGACTGGGCTTCTTGTTTGCTTTTTGTGGGTTTTATTTATATTTCCAAGTTCTTCATTCCAGCTGTGACTGAAAGTGGAGGGGACAGTTTAGTCTCATTTAAGCCAAGTTCATGTGTGGTATCCGCTCCTACTTTCTCAAGATGGGAAGATAGCCAAGGGACATCCAATCAGTAGGAAAATGATCTTCAGGGATGCTCGAGGAAGGATCCATCAAAGTAAAGAGCCAACACAGCTGGAAAAAATAGGAGAGAGCAAGACCTCACCAAAAGCCAGATGTTCAATGCACATTTTCCTAATTTTTTTATTATAATATTTCAACAACAACAGAAAAGTATGCTTTTTTCTTGAAATACAGGCAGGAAGGGATACTGCTTGCAATTTTAATGTAACATGTTTTATTGTTCTAATTACTTTGAAATAAGTTTAGATATAAAATGTTATCAATTGGAGAAGAAACATATGCTTCTTGGCCAGGCAATGCTCAATGCAGTGTTAGATTTGTTTTCTTTCTGTGGATGCCTATTGGTTTTGGATTAATTGCGTTGTAGAGTTAAATTTATATGAAAGGATTTAGTAGACAAAACAAAGACATTTCAGAAAAAAAATGGTTTCATGAAGATTTTGATGGGAAAAGAGATATAAAATCATGGGGAAGGGTGTAACTGAAGAATACGAAGTCTATAGGGAATCTTTCACTGCAGAACTTAAAAGCTTGGTAAATCCAGTGCTGAACTAATGTACAAGGGACTGTGACTGAAGCAATGCCAAAAGGAAGAAGAAGGGAGGATCAGATAACAAAAAAGCTGGAGTTGCCTTGAAGAAGTCAGTCTGGGAGTACAATAGTAGAAGAACTTGGAAATAGAGATGCTTTGTTAGGGCCAGATGTCATCTTTGTACAGGTGTGACTAATATTCCCCCTGATACACAACAAACTTGCAGAGAAAGAGCACTCAAGAGGGATTTGAGAGTTCAGCTCTTGGCTCTGTTACTGTCTTTTTCTGTGTGTACATCAAGTCCTGATCCTCCCTCTTTACGTCAGTCTCGGCTGTGAGCTCTCCTAGAAAGAGTGTCCCAATGCATTTACAGCTACTACACTATTTTTAATAATAAGGCATGTTTTCAGCAGCTGAATATTTTCTTAACAGTTCTATTCAGCAAAAATTGATAAATTTTTTACCGTTTTTTCAAGAAGCAGGCTCATAATGGCAAATGGGACTTGCTATAAAATGAGGTGGAGAGTGTTATGTATTAGCAATAACAAAATCATTATTTGATTAGTCAAAAGAGATAACACGCAGAAACAGTCAAAACATGAAACTAGATCCGTTTATGAGGAAAATGGCTAAGAACAAGGTCTCCTGATGATCATGCTAGAAAGCCCAAGGCTGATTTAGACTTTCGTAGAGTCATGACTTATAACAGGAACTCCAAACCTCCCTGATACAACCTGACAACTAGTCATAGTAATGAATTATTCTATTATGCTTGGTATTGAACTACATCTAGAGATTATTAAAAACAAAAGAAAAAGAAGAATGTGTTAAAGTTTTTTTTATAATTGATTTTCACTATAAAACTGGAGAACATATCTCACCTACATGGATATCATTAAGCTGCTTGTTATGAGAAATTTCAAGTGACACCAGTAACTGAGATTTATGGAGAAAAATGCTGGGGGAAAGCAAGAAAAAGTTTTGAAAGCCTGGAAATGTAATCTGAAAGGAGTATAGCTTGAGTTCTGTCACCTCAGTACTGTCATCTCAGTTCTGTCACCTCAGGACAAGTATGCTTGGTGACAGAATTATCTGCTATTTTCACAAATGAAGAATTAGAATTTTTGCTAAAATCAATTGTTGACACCTTCAGTTTTGTATCAACACAGACATGACAAACATCACATCAAAATTCTGGTTGGGAATAAGAATCATATATAAGACTAAAATCATATCAATTAGCACAAAATGCATCATTTGCAAAGAGCTGAAAATGAGAAAATATGTACAATTTTTTTATCACTGGATGTCAATAAGCTGGTGGAACACTGCTGTGGAATGCCAATGGATGAATGGAGAAACTGTTTTAGGCACATTGAAAGCAGTTTCAGTTTAAGAACAAGGTCATACAGGGTAGTAAAAAAATGGGAGAGGGAAAATTTTGGTTAGAAATCAGAAGAATTAAAAAGTTAGAAAGTAGTTCCCAATGCTTAGAAAATGGAATTTTTAGTAGTACAGTAAAGGAATTACAGTAAAACCAAACAAAAAAATATATTCTATATTATCTGCTTTCCAGATAGGATTTATTGCACTTATTAAATGGAATTGAGGATGGCAAGCAGTAGAGAAGAGAATTAAATGTATCCCACCTCAAATTATCTTCCACCTTCCTGTCACAGCTGCTTTTGTGCTCCAGGAAATGTTCCTTTTATCTTCAAAGCTATCCAACTCTTAAATTATAATGGGCTTTCTTTCAAGATTTTTATAACCCTTTCCTCAAGCTATACAATTACCTTTCCCATTTGTCCACCTTGAGATCTTCATAGTCCTCCTACTTCAGCTGAACAGTTCCAACTCTGACATTTACACATTTTAACCCCTCACAAAGAAAAAGAGCTCCTCAAACCTTCCCCTGAAGCCCGTTTTCTGGCTAAGGTCCCTTTTTTCCCTCAACAACTTTCAGACTAAGTTCAGATTTTCTTGAAGAATCACCCACCACTCAACACTTTTACTCTGTCCCAGGTGAGCTAGCTCCTCTGAAAAGCTTCTTTGAGCTAAGAGGAGAGGGAAGCCTTTTTCAAAGCTCCTGGCCCTAAGTCTCAGGTTTTTGCTTTTCTCAAACCCAATCTGCTCTTCTGGGAATAATTTCTTATTTTCCAAGACTGCAGTATTTTCTTCAAAGAATCTCCCAAAATAAGCATTTTTGGGCCCTCCAATGTCCTTCTGTAACACATGAAATGCAAATCATTGGTGCTGCAGACATACACTAACTTCAGAGAAACAATATCGCATTTAATCATTCATTTTACATTAATATTTGAGTATAATGGTCACTGAAGAATAGACCTGTTTTGTTTCAGTTTCTGAAAACAGAAATTACAGGTATGAATGCTGTAGAATAACTTAAATCATAAAAAATATTTTATCCCTTATCTCCCAGTTAACACTTTTGGCAAACTCTAAGTGGCAATCCCACTGGAAAAACTGATATGGTTATAATTAGACTTTGAGGTTGTAATTATTTTAATTAAGATAATTTTTTGTAGTAACTGGAATTCTATTTTATAGGTTAACACATAACTAAAACTGTAAGTTTAGAGAGTGCTTTGGAGTTTATACATACAGTAGGTTGTATGCAGTATTACAAGAGTTCTGAGATTTTTCTGATCCAGGTGTTCTCTCTTACCCTCAAAAAGTACTGTACATTGTTGGTATGGTGAGATCCCAGCTAAAAGAGCAGGAAAAAAATGAATCTCTTGTTGAAAAAAGAATGAGGAAGAACAGTGGCTCCTCTCCTGCCCCAAGGAATATATAGCCTCCTAGGACTGATTGTAGCTCTAACAGGGATGGGAAGTTTGCATAGGTCATGGTCTCGTGCTCTCTACTGCATGGACTGTCTTGTAGAGATTTATCAGAAGTCTTCAACATCCTCTTACATAGCCCAGTCCTTAGTCAGACATTTTATGAAATGAAGATATACTGTATCTATAAAGGCTAATTTTGGCCTCAGAATCAATGTTTCTGGCCATTCACACTAAACCTTATTTCTGGAAAACCTCTAAATCCTGTTGGTGCTACTGCCTTTTCATTACACATCTGTCACCAGAGTTGTGCTTTCATGTGAAACTGTTATTGTTTTGTGCTGTTTTTAAACTTTGTGTTTTAATCACAAGCAGCTGCTTCACTCAGTGAAAGGCTAATGATCCCCTAAAGTAAGAAAGAGAATAGAGAAGAGAAGAAACAACAAGGTAATAACTACAGCTCCACTTCACTCTGTAGGGTATGACATAGGGACCTTTGCTTCATCCCATGTAGGCTGGGACTTTGGGAAAATCATCTAATTTCTCTGTAGTTCAGTGTTTCTAGGCTTGAAAACAAGCATAATGATACCTATAATGATTCTACATTTCCAAGTCTTATTGGAGAAAGAGAAGTGTTGTATAAGAGTTTATTATATACAGTTGTAAAACTGGAAAAACATTCATATTTTATTGGTACAATCCATGCTAAATCAACCATCCTTACACTATGCTGTAAAAATATGGGACACATAAAGGACTTAATCTTTGCTTTTGTAGCAGGTATAAGGCCTAGACTTGCTGTTTAAAAGAGAAAATAAATCTTTCCCTCAAGAGGACAGCATAAAAAGGGGATGAGGAAGAGAACGAGTCAGTAGAGCCTTTAGTAAATATGACAGCTTTACTACAGAAAGGTAAATAATGTGGGTTAAAGGCAGAAAAATAAAGGGTCTGTCCCACCCAGCATAATTAATTAGGAACTGTAGTGATAGGACAAGGGGTAACGGGTTCAAACTTAAACAGGGGAAGTATAGATTGGATATGAGGAAGAAATTCTTTACTGTGTGGCGGTGAGGCATGAGAATGGGCTGCCCAGGGAAGTTGTGAATGCTCCATCACTGTCAGTGTTCAAGTTCAGGTTTGACAGAGCCTTGGGTGACATGGTTTAGTGGGAGGTGTCCCTGCCCATGGCAGGGGGGTTGGAACTAGATGATCTTAAGGTCCTTTCCAACCCTAACTATTCTGTGATTCTATGATATACCTATTTAGGTACACCTCTGGTGTGGTTGTTTCAAATTAAAATGTCATTAATCTTATTAGCAAAGACAGTGAAAATAATTTATGCAATCAATGCACATACCTGGGGTACTTGTATGTTACTGTTTTTAACAAGCAGGGCAGTCCTAATATCTCCAACTACACTGGTATAATTCTGGAATATCAGACTGGCTTTTCTAGAAAGCTGCTGATCCTCACTCATTAGGGTATCACTTCTAAAATCTGGTTTTCTTTTTTCTTTTTTCTTTTTTGTTTTAAATAAAAAGAAAGAGCCCAAAATAACACAAACCCCACACCAACAGATATTTAGTATATACTCATGAAGCTTATGTTCAACTGAGCAAGCTCTGTAGGATTTCTGAGATGACTGATGGTCTCCCACTTTCGCATGACTAGCACTGAATTGTTTCTTCAATAAACCACTACATTCACACACTAGCATCCTAATAATTAGGTCAGCTAGCACTACATACAAGTGATCACAAGATAGCTCCAAATAGATCTCAAATGATACAGAGATTTTTTACCAAAGAAAATTTCAGTGGTATCATTAAAGTGACAAAATGTTTTAGTGTAGACAAGATAAATGCTTTCATCTTTCCAAGGCTACTTCTAGTGCAAAGTAACGTATGTGGGTAATGCAACATTTCCAGAGTTAAAATCCTGAGTCACTGAATGAAGCACATCCACGTGGATTGGCTCTCATCCTGCTATATGATTTTTCTTTCCAGCACTGAAAGCCGTTGCTCACCATACAGATCTGGCTCTCTTCAGTGTGATCACATAAATGTTGTCTGAATCATCACTTGAATGCCTGGAATCTCTGGCAAGAACTGCTGGTGATTCTCTTAGAAACCTCTCCTGGGATGGAAAAGTGACCGCAAATGATGAGAGAGAGGGCAAAGACGTTTTTCTTTGAATACCAGTGCTTCCTGGTGCATGTTTGAAGACATGCTAGCGTATTGCAAACAGAGCCTGTGCTATTCTGCTGAAGCTTGTGCTTTAAGCAATGGGAAAAAAAAAACATCTGCTCAGGAGCGTGGCAATTTCTTCCATAATCTAAACTCAATAGCTCCAGTAACCTGTACAAGATCCAGGGTGCCTTGTTGCCCGTAGTTGGGCCAAGGTACAACTGAGGTGCAGGGATTAACGCACAAAAATCCTGTCTGACAGCTGGGACCATCCCTGGGGAACTTTTGGTGCTAAAAGCTATACTGTGCTGCATTCCCACAGATGTCTTCACCTTGGTGAATAGCTTCTGCCCAGGAATATTTGGGTTACAAACTCATCAGGCTCCCAAATCTCTGTATTTTTCAATCTCCACAACCTGCCCATGAAGGAGCTCACATTTGCACCAAGAGCTGTCAGGAAGTCCTGTCAACTTCTACCATGCTGCCACATAGGTGTGTTTTCTATTCTCATTCGACAGCAGCATTCCTTTCAGTATAAAAATGCAGAAAGCAGCAGTCATTATTGGCTGCAAGAGCTCATTAGCTTTAGCTGCCAGCAGCAGCTCAGCTGTTTGGGGGGGGGGGGGTGTCACCAAAATTTACATTAAGAATTAGTCACTGTAGCTGGTGTTTGCCCTCTACTACCCTGGAGGAACTAAGGTCATCCAGCTGTTCTTTTTAATTTAAACATGTGGACGTAGGGAAAATTGCATGAAGACACGGGAGCCAAAAGGCAGCAAGACTTTCAAAAGCTGGAAAAACGCTGTTCCAGAAAATTTAGGCCTTTGGTGTGGGACTGTAAATTCCATCACCAAAGAGACACTCATGTAGTATTGCTAAGGTTAGTATATCCAAATCCCTTTATGAATCTGCATTTATATGCCTAAAATTTGACAGAAACAATAAAGCAGGCCATTCCTTAGGCAAAGGGAGAGAAGGCTGAGATTTCAACTTACTCTGTGCAAAAGACCCTCTCATCTTCAGAGAAAGGGCAACTCTTTCAGGCGATCTGTATTAACGACCAAAATGTTTCATCATCCAAAGAGGAAGACCATAAGTGGATCATAATCGAGTAAAAATAATCATTTGCTCCATCAGATTAATTCAGAGGTTACCATTTATCTTTTTAAACTGCAATTATCAATTTATAATGGAAAGTTAAATATGTTTAAGTCACCACATGGGAGTATCTCCTTGGGAGTATCTCTTTCACAGAGGACACATTTTTGTAATTATTTATTATGCAATAATAAAATATGACTACAGTAAAAGATTCACATAATTGAGTATATACACATATTATTTGAAATTGGTAATTTAAACTACAAATTTTTCCTTGTTCCTCTTACCGTTCATTGTATCATATACGGGGTCAAATTCTAAATAAAATTACTAATGAGGGAAGAAAGTTGTGCTAAGGGCTATTTTTGGCAGGTATTTGAACAGAGACATCAGGATATGTTCATCCTGATTTCCCAAGTAGAGTTTTAGTGGGTCATAATAATGAGACTTATTACTGCAGGATTCATTTGTGGACATGAGGTCTCAGATGCCCCAACTACAGCTGAGATTCTGATCAAGCTACATGCACACACGAGACTGAGAAAGCTCAAATATGAAAGTGAGATTTCCTTCTACACTTTGTATTTATTTCCCTGACAACGTGCCCAACCTTCCTGTGCTGCTGCTTCATTCACTCTCCTCTCTTGGCCTAGACTCACTTCAACTCCCTCCCTGATACCTTTACTTTTAAATGTAAAGGGTGCAGGTGTCATTTTCAGCTGCTGCTAGCATTGAATGTTACTACCCTTTTCCTCACTATTGCCTGTGAAAAAATATATACTTTGTGGAGGTGGGCTGATGTGATCCTGATGAAGTTTAACCATGCCAAGTGCAAGGTCCTACAGCTGGGTGGGAGCAATCCCAGGCACAGCTCCAGTTTGGGCAGAGAAGAGATTGAGAGCAGCCCTGAGGAGAAGGACGTGGGGGTGTTGGTTGATGAGAGAAGGAACATAAGCCGGCAGTGTGCTCTTGCTGCCCAGAAAGCCAACTGTATCCTAGGCTGCATCAAAAGGAGTGTGACCAGCAGATCAAGGGAGGTGATCCTGCCCCTCTGCTCTGCTCTTGTGAGACCTGACTTGGAATATTGTGTGCAGTTCTGGTGTCCCCAACATAAAAAGGATATGGTACTGTTGGAACAAGTGCAGAGGAGGGCCACGAGGATGATGAGGGGACTGGAGCAACTCCCATATGAAGATAGGGTGATAGAGTTGAGGCTGTTGAGCCTGGAGAAGAGAAGTCTGCATGGAGACCTCCTAGCAGCCTTACAATATCTGAAGGGGCCTATAGGGATGCTGGGGAGGGACTCTTCATGAGGGACTATAGTGAGAGGACAAGGGGTAACGGGATCAAACTTAAACAGGGAAGGTTTAGATTGGATCTGAGGAAGAAATTCTTTACTGTGCAGGTGGTGAGGCACTGGAATGCTTTGCCCAGGGAAGTTGGGAATGCTCCATCACTGGCAGTGTTCAAGGCTGGGTTGGACATAGCCTTGGGTGGCATAGTTTAGTGGGAGGTGTTGGAACTAAATGGTCTTAAGGTCCTTTTCAACCCTAACTATTCTATGATTCTATGTTCTATAATTTGACCTTTACATTTGCTCTTGAGAAAGCTTCTGTCCCAACAGGAGTGCTGGTGCAGATATAACTTAACATTGCTAACTCTGGTGTTCAGCTATATAGCTCAGTGATGACTGTTCTGTAGATTCAGTAGCCCATAATATAATTACTAAAATAAAAGGGAAGAAATCTGTTACTCACACTTAAAGATAAACCAGAAGCCAAAAACATGCTAAACAAGCATCTCAGATCTGGGGGAGTGGAAGATAGAATTCATTGAGCATTCATTAAATCTCTTGTTAGATACTTATTCATGCATTTGAAGTCTAACTGCCTGTTCTTTTGAATTTTACTTTTTTTTTTTTCTAAAATTATGTGCAATTAGCCAGTCTCGACATAAAGTGAAGCAATGAACTACATTGTGCTATGAAACATGCCAGTGATAATTGCACTCCACTTCAGTGTTCCCAAACCAAATTTCCCCTTTCAAATGGTTTCCTGAAGGAAAACAAACCAATAAAGTCTCATTTAAAAAGGGATGTAAAAAACAGTGGTCACTTGAGTTTCTTTCTTATTTCCAATGTTTTCTCCAAAGGCAATTTCACAGAAGGGTCAACAGACATTATAAATCATGAATGTGCAATCACAGAACCGCAAGTCTCTGTATCATAGCTTTGAGAGCATTAATCTCTCTATCTGAGTCAGAACCAAGCAGTCCTGGAGGAGCACCAAGAACGCAACCTTTAATCATGACCTAAGATCACTTTTCCCCTTTTTCCTTGATTTTTTTCTTTCAATAAGAAATACTGCAAAAAACTCCATGCATAAGCAGAATTTGGGGAAAAGCTGACATTAACAGTGGTTTTCTTTTGCTCTTGGTGCTTATTCTTCCACTATTAAAGGTAAAATAAATAAATAAATAAGTCAAAAAATAAAGCATTTTTAAAACAATCTTACAAACTTGAACGTCATTTGTTATTCAGAACATAGAAATAGTTCTCTTCACCAAGCAGAATATAGTTATTAACTATTACTACATACCTAGGCTGAAGACAAGATAAAAGGAAAGAATTCTTGTTCTATTATTTTGCAACACATACAAAACATCATGTAATATTTTTCCAGCTTCCAAACAATTATGTATTCTGCTGTTTGTAAAATATTTTATTCCTACTTCTGGTTTTCTAGAGGTTTATGCTTAGCTTATATTGTTTGGAAAAGGCAGACTTATTAATTTACCATATTGTTTCTCCACATGAAGCAGGTGATCTTGAATGGCATCAGAATTGTATCGTGCATGGATAACAATGATCCACCTTAGTTTAAATTAAACCTTAAACAAAATGGTTATCAAAGGAAAACGGAATCATACAAAATGATGTGATGTAAGAGATCAGGAAGATCAGAGAGGCAGAGTTTATAGATAACTGAAAATGTATTAGGCCAACCATTGTAGCTACTGAAAACATGTATTTTTGATGCACAGACTGTCAGGTCTGGATTGACAAAAGAATTTTTTAATTAGAAAGTAATATCCTGAGATTAACTAAGCCTATATCAATCAGTCTAGGTTTAGGGGAGATGGGGTACTTGGTGTCTGTGGAGGAGAAGAAATTATTAGCAAACACAAATGTAGTAGGCTTTTTTCTCTTATGAAGTAGATGAGATAGAGAACCAGAGCTCTCTGCAACAGATTTGATAGGGTCAGGAAAAATGATATACAATAGATCCTGTACTTTGTGAAGTCCAACATCTTTAGTATTTTTAGTAGAATTAAGAAACCTAGCTTGGAGATTTATCATTCAGTTTGTTTTATAGGATCTCCTGTGAAAATCGCTGGCAGTGTTCAAGGCCGGGTTGGACATAGCCTTGGGTAACATGGTTTAGTGGGAAGTGTCCCTGCCCCTGGCAGGGGGGTTGGAACTAGACGATCTTAAGGTCCTTTCCAACCCTAACTCTTCTATGATTCTACGATTCTACGATATCAGAGAGAGGATAGGTTTTTTAAAGAAATATTTCCCTACTTTAATATGAGCATTTCTAGGCTTTATCTGATAGTTTGGGTGACATCACTCTGGGGCATTCTGGTTGCTCATTTTTAGCCATGTGGTTTCCCTGTGGCTACTAGATGGCCTGGGCAAAATACAACACATTCAAAAAAGTGCAAATAGAGTATGTGCAGGTTTTGGTAGTTCTATTGTTTTGGGTGTTCATGGTGATGGCTGTGGAGCTGTCTTGGGAATGGACACATTATTTCTAGATCTATTCTGTGTAGACATTTAATCTATGGATGGTTGCTGCTGATGCCCAGTCTACCTGACTCCACAGCCCTACTCATTGCAATTCCCTATTACAGAATTCATCATATGATGTTATATCTTTAGGAAGAATCTTTCAATCAAAGCAGGGTACTTGGGTTTTTTATGTTATGTGTTGAAAGAAAAGATCAACTTTTCCATATACAATTATTTATCTGTGTCATAGTTACAGGACTAATCAATAACAACAACATACAATAAATAACAGATACATGAGCTTACAAGCACGTCATTTCCAGCTTAGGGACTCTCTCTTTGTTATCATTGTTCTTCCCAAAGGCTAAATACCTTGCAATAGAAATTATTAATAACACTGCAACTGGCTGATGGTAGAACTGCTGCAGTGTACTTTCCTACTCGATAATGTGTAGCTCCCCTGAGCACCTTTGGTGAGTCTGGAGGCGTGTTGGTAAGATTAATTTTGCTCAGGTAATTTGGGCCCTTATTGGTGAGCTGTTGTGTTATAGAAAAAGCATGTAATGTCTGTGATCAAACTAACATATGTAACATGGAAGGAAATGTCTAAATTTGTGCACTTTCTATAAAACGTAGTTTTGTCAACCAGCCAACACCCAAATAATCAGAGTAAAGTGTAATAGAGATGAATGTGCATGCAGTAACTTGAAAGTGTTATTAGGCTTTTTCCTTCTGAAGTGATTAATCAATGGCCAGTTCATTACACATGATTTAGTATTAGTCATAATTATAGTTAGCCATAGCAGCTAAAATATTTTCCTCTCAATACGTTGAACCAAACACGTAACATTCTCTGCTCCTACCTTATTAAGATAATTTTTGTCCAGAAAGTTGAGTATGCAAGTAAGTAATGAACACAAGGTCCAAATGGTTGCAGAAGGCTAAGTTATCCTGGGACAGATTGGGAAATTATCACAGTGAAAGGAACATCTACCTCCTGAAGAACATAAAGTGTGATGTAAAGAGGACCTGAGCACAAATGCCTAAGATTAGCCACACTTGTATTGTTCTTAATTAAAAATCAAGAGTAGTCTAAAAATTCTGCCTCCAAAATTGCATAAGCATTTAACATATACAGTACAAAACCCCACATCCACAGAGAACTCTTTCTGCTGTGAAGACAGATTTTTCTCACATTTTATAGGTAGCAATCCCACACAGGTACCATGACATCTCAACCACATTCTTTCTGGATTCAGGAATCACTGCTTTCCTCTCCCCAAAAAAGTGTATTAACCCCTGGGGTGAAAGCAAGCCTAGGGAAAGGCAAATTCCATTCCTTCTCTTGAAGATGTGTCTGTGTAAAAAAGTGACTGGATCCTTTGCCCAGGAATATGACTCTTTTCTAATTAATTATCAAAATGCACTTCACTGAAGGATAGGATATTTAGATTTGAGTACACTCTGCTACATAAAGTCACAGACATTATTCAACAGATCTTGGAGTAATGACAGTGAGCATTGGAGTGAACTATGGATATTACAGTGAGTTCCCTGCATAGAGGAAGCCATGAGTCTCAGGGCCACAAGTGCTCATTTGGGAATCTCCATATTGAAGAGTAACAGGGACAGATGGATAGAGGAGTCTCTGCCATCAAAAAGAGTATTTGAAGAAACTGGACAGAGAGCAAACCTGTTACAGAGAGGGCTAAAGGCCAGATACACCAAAATTATTGTTGATTAAAACTGGTCTTCTTGGCATGAAGGATGGTCTGAAGAAAAAGACAGTAAATTTCTGTATGCTGTCATCACAGTTATTTCACAAAGTGTAATTAGCTAGTTATGACTATGCTTTAATATGTATTGTACAGTTTGCTTTAAAAAAAAAAAAAAAGCTACTTTGGGATTTTAATATTGCTCCACCTAAAAGAGTTTGATCTCACAACAAATAGACAAGTGAGTTAGGTTGTAGCCAAGAGGGTAATCCTTAGACAAAGGGGCATTGCATTTCCAATGCTGGAAGTAGGACACACAACACTTCAGCTCTTCCTGACTGAAATGGAAATGAAGAAATGAGCAAGGAGGAAGAAATTCTGAATCTGAAGAGATTCCCACACATGATGCTTAAAAGGAACCACGGGATCCAAGGTGACATCATCTTCCAGGAAAGCAAAGATGGAGCTGGTTGGGTAGTAGCTCCTCAGCTAGAAAGCAAAACAAATAATATACAAATCTTAACATCTTTTCAGCTGTATACCACAGAGACTTCTCAGCTAATCTCAGTGTTAGGGCGTATAAGGTACATCGTTTT
Organism: Forpus xanthops; assembly: GCA_032466535.1. Lineage (NCBI taxonomy): Eukaryota > Metazoa > Chordata > Aves > Psittaciformes > Psittacidae > Forpus > Forpus xanthops. The sequence goes on along the minus strand of JASSUY010015682.1, from coordinate 16,101 downwards.
CTCTTCTTTTATTTTCATTTCTCCCAAAGTTATTTGCGGCAATGTAATTTCTACTTGAATTTGTAAATACATTTCCTGTTTCATTTTACTGGAAGTTGCTCTAGATTAAGGGTGATTTTACGGTAACAGGGAAGCTGGTATAATGGAAATTCTTCACAGCTTGTCAGAAAAAATCCTTGTCAGCATGTAAGGGGCAGAACATATCAAACAGAAAAGGGCAAATCACAAAAATAGAAAATCTAAGGGTGAATTAGGAATTCTGGAATTAAATAGACAAATTCAATGAATCTTATTCTAGTTGAAATTAGGTGAAATAAAGTGAGAATATCAGCAATATTAAATGCAATTAGATAATTAATTAAAACTAATTACCCTAATAATTATTCATAAATATAGAGATAAAATCAATAAGATGTTCGTCCACCTCTGCTCTGTCTCTTTTGCTTGCAAGTGACTCCTGCTTTCTGCCTACCTTTCTTTTCCCACTTGTGCAGTTCTTTCATTTCTGACTGAAGAATTTGGGACAGAAGCCATCTTCTCAATTCTCACTGAAAACCCTGAGGTGTGTTAGAGGAATATAAAAATCAATAATACACAGAATTTAATAAAAAAGATTGTTCCCTCTGTAGAAACAACATTAAAAAAGTAATTTCAATTATAAAAGAGAGGAATTATTTTATCCTTATTCCTTAACTGTCAAGACAGAAACTGCTTTTTCTTTCAATAAAGCCATAAATTGAGTTCATTTACTTAAGAAGTAACTAGCTCTGAATTCACCCTAAAGATTTCCCTCTTATAAGAGTGCACCTGGGAAGCCTAGAAAAAAGGCACAAATTTCCTGTGATTGTGTTTTCCATCTAAGGGACAAAAAGGCTGGATGAGATTGCAGTGGTCCCCATACTGCATCATTCCAGAAATGTGAAGGGTGTTGAAGTGAGGGGCCAGGTTTACTGCCCCATCCAGTACTGGAGTCTTGCATCTGACATGTTTTCAGGTTTCCGAATGAGAATTGAACTGGCCAGGAGGTTTTGTAAGGGAGGGAATAGAAGTAACATAATCTGGCCAACAGAACTCTGCTCTTTCTGTAATCATGTTCTAAATTACATTTTTATGCGCATGAAAAGACATAATGGAATTACTGCTCCATTACATCAGCTGGGTAACTTTTTCAACCCAATATTGTCCATTCAAGATAAAAAAAAAAGCTGCTAAAAAATTATGAAAAAAAACCACTTTATTGGAAGGAAAAAAAAAAAAGAAAAAGTAAAATCCAAATCGTAGAAAACAAGAGAACAATAAAGCCCAAACATTTAGGGAAACAAACCCTAACATCAGCTCCTCCATCAGCTCATTCTCTTATACACTGGCAGTCATCAGGGCATTAGAGGCTTGTTGCAGAATGGTGGCTCTCCAGTTTTCTGAACAATTTTCCTCTGACGTGTCAGGCAAGTGAGTCATTAATACACCCCCAAAAACACAGGTTATTTCCTTCTGTTGACTAACTCAGTGACAAAGATTCTGCCTTTGTTGTCTATGCTTGGTAAGTTTTCAGATCTATAAAATTAAAGGACATCATAAGTAAGTTTCAAAGTTTACCTGAAAATTCACTGTGGAAGGGATCCCAACAGGCCACCTAATCCATTCCGTCCCTGTATTAATTGCATCAGTTATCCCTCTGGCTTTCCTCACATGCTTGTCTAAACTAATTTAAAATCCCTTCGTGATGGGAACTCAACTATCTGTTTAGGCAAGTTACCTTAGTGTTTTATTATCTTTACCTCAGAACTCTGACTTTTATTTTCTCTGCATACTTTAAAATGTTTGGATGCTCCCTCACAATCAGGTTTAACAATATGTTTTTTCTCCATTTCCCTCATAAATTATATTCTTTAGATCCTTAATGACTCTGGATTGCTCAGATTATTAAAATGAGAAGCCCCAAACTGAGCACAATGATCCAGCCAAGACCTTACTAGTGCTGAGCACAGCAGAAAGATTACTTCATGTGTCTACAGGCTGTTTATGCTGTTTGTATATCCCAATTTACTGCAATACCATGGTTTTCTTTTTTAACATGTAAAGAGGATATGAAGAAAGAAGAAAATATGTGACCTTTTATAGCTTTTATTGAAGAAACACCAGGTAAGGAGATGTTCCCATTAGCTTTTTATGCAATTCATAATTTCAACTTAAACATACTGTGTGGAAATCTTCCCTAATTTTTTGATTTTTTGGTTTTCTTAGATCATTGTAGTATCATGTCCTCTGCAGATAATCTCTATTCCATCATTTATGTCATTAATAAAAATATCAAACAGTAATTGACCTAAGACAGATTTCTGCAGATGCTGTTTCATAAGAACTTTACAACCTAATAATGAACAATTTGTAATATTTTGCATGGTGCAGTTTTATAGCCAGTTTGGCATCCACCCTATAGCTGTTTCACAAAGAACAGTTTAACCTAACTTTTAAAATACTCGGTCCTTTTATGTCTCTTCTTCCTCTGCTATTTTACATTTTATATTTTTGCCTGACCAAGTTTCCGGGGTTTGTATGCTTCTGTTATGTTATTGAGGTCCACAAAGAGCTCATAATTTAACCAAACTGGTCGCATAATGTGTTTCTGATCCTGTCTCCACTTTGGGATGATTTGTGTTTATGTCCTTCACTTGTGGTATTGCTGCCAATGACGGGAAAATATTAACAGTCTCTTAGTTGCTTCAAGTTAACTCTTTTTTATCTAATCCCACTCTCTTTTCTAAATGCAGCCTGCCATCCTGAGGCTTTCCTCATCCTGCCTCATTATGGTAGATCCAGTTAGCTATTGTTATCTTTTCATGCATCCTTTGCCATATATATTTATGCCTGAGTTAGGTAGGGAATTTTCAGTCTGTTGATATCCCCTTTTCCATCTCCCCTTTCATTTCTTGAGAAAACATTACAATCATATCTTTTTTATCAAGCAGTTAAGTATCTAGTGCTCCTTTCTCCTTTGAAAAGAATGGTTTCAGGATACAGAATTCATGCTGCTGGTATCTGGTATTAGCCTGCAAACACACTACAAACCATCAAAGGCAAGCACAAACCTCAACAACATTTTTAGTTGTTTACTGCTTCTAGTTCTAGGACACTGCAACAGGCTTGCTAATAATTTGGTTTCCAATGATCCAGTGACACAGGCTGAGTGCAGACACCCACCACCTTCCAGGCTGCACACAGCCCAGAAACCTTTGGATGACATACACAGTAGAAGAACCAAACCACAGCAATTAGCAGCCTGAACCAACCCCAAATCAGTATCTCCCTTTTCCTCAAGGAGCTTCTGAGCTGATTGGGAATAGGGTGTTGCCCTGCTGCATTCAAGGGTAGAGATGGAACCTTCTTTCTGTGGCAAGCTGACGCTTGAAATAGGTATAGAAATGGGTGTAAGATTAAAACCTGGAAAGTATGGAGAGAAATAGATGAGGATATAATACTGTATTAGCAAATTCTGCAAGTCACCAATACACTATTTAGGAAAGATAAAACCTACAGGGCTTATTATGAATTGGAAAGTATATTTCTAGCTGTAAACAGGTTCTATTGAAATGTATTAAAATATGTAAATAAAAAAATACAGAAATTTTGAAGTTTTCTTATTTATGATAAAGAAAGTGACATTGACAGCACATTTCAGTTGGACTCAAGAAAAAGATAAGACCCTTGTATCCTCAGAAAGGGCACAAAGCGCTTAAAATGCACAACTTCCCTCTTTTCTGTGCTTTAACAGTTTTTTAACACTAGACCAGTTCCCACAGTCTTCAGTTGCCTGCTTCAGGACTCACTCAGAAAATATCATCGGTGCCTTGCACATGAGCTCACTGATGCCAGTTATTCATTGGTCAGTCTGTCAGACCAGTACATTTCAGGGAATCTTTTCAGCATTTCAATGGTATGTTGTTTCAGACAACTTCCTTAAGACAAATTATTATGGGGATATGCTTTTAAAACTGTTGAGGGAGACCAACTAAATCCTATCTGAACATTCAGCCCTCTAAATCCCTATGTGTTTCTAAAATTTTTGAATCTTCATAAATAAGTACTGCTGTGCAACCCCCAACACGTGCATATTTTACAGAGCTTGCAAGCAGATAACACGTTTTGTATCGTTAAAAATACTGTACGTATAATATCACTGCTTTTAAGATGACACACATCTTTAGGCTAAAGATGCTTTTTTTTTTTAAGTCTTCTTTTCAGTGTGTTATTACCAGCAATGATGTAGAACGGCCTTTCCTGGATAATAAAGCCTTTTCTGGTCAAGTAATGCTAAAGTGCCTCATACTTTATTTAAGTGTTACTTACAAGGCAAGCTGTGAAACCATAGAATTTGGGAGTCAGTTTTTCATTGCTATCTTCTGCATTCCAAAGTGTCTTAACCAAGGCACAGCCTGCTCATACTTGCCCATTAATTCTCTGTATACTGAACATTTTAAAAGTTATTAGTGTACCTTGCCTATAATCAGCACAGAATGAAACTAAACATGAAGTTTTACCTTCTTCCTCCTATTTCCATGAGTTCACACGTTTCCCCATATTGACTTTTAATAACAGTAGTTAAAATGGTGAATTTTCCTTTCCCTTTTCCCCCAGTAGTTAACCAAAGCCCACTTCCCAGCTAGAAAGAGTGCAGCATTTGCACAGTTAAACTGCAGCTGTTTCTCATATGGGTGAGCTCCAGAGATGTTATGAGGGGTTTGAACCCTGGGAGGAGTCAGACGCAGAAGGAGAAAGCTCTGTTTCAAGTTATTTCCTGCCGTTCCAGTTATTAGAAAATTCTATAAAAATTATAAGAAACTTTTCATTAACATTTCTTTATGTTGTTCTTAATCTGCTCTCTCCTTGTTGATTTTTTTTAATTCAAGAATTTTAAATAAACGCTATTTTTTGTGGGTTTTAAAAAGAGAGCAGAAAATGACACACAAGTATGCAATTTTGTTCACCATATAAATTACATGCACTTTATAAAATGAGAGACTTCAAACAGTATGCAGCCATTGCCATCTATCTGCAACAGAACAGAACTAGGAAGAAACCAAATTAGATGACTTCTCCCTATTTCCTTTGCTTTCGTTTTTTGAGTGCTATTTCCTAAGACAAAAAGGCTGATGCTATCACACACCCTGTCTCTCTTCAATTTTGAACCCATTGTCAATTTCAAATAAATTTAATAGAAAAGGGGAGGCTTCAAAGGTAACTAAGTCCCCTAGACTGAACTGAAGAGTACAGTGAAAGAAACTGAAATTCATATATATCAAATCTGTGATAAGCTTTACCACTATTAGATACCACTTTTCCTTTAGTTGAACACAGTGCAGAAGCTGTAAATATGTGCTCAGAGGAGTGAAAAATAGCCAGAAGCAGAAATCTGAAGCACAGCCCTTGTTCCCGGGGTTACGAGGGGGAAGGGAAAGGCATCAGGTGGAGAAGGCAGAGAGATGGGGTGAGAGTCATCTCTTTGGCTTATACTCACTTGCCATCATGGAAAGGGCACATCCCTGGATGACAGAGCCAGTTTTCATCCTATGGCTCTGAAACATCAGTTGAGTTCTAACTTAAAAGCGATCAAGAGTGATTTCCCTTTTACAGAACATCACATGTTGGCTTTGTGAAGTGAATTTTACTGCAAAACAAGTGTCGTTGTAGAAACTAATGATAGAAAAAGCCTTTTCTCCAGCTCCTTCCTCTCTCATCCCAGTCAGTAAAGTTCTTCAATGAACCCTTAGCACTGCTTTGCTTGTGTGCTTGAAAGAGGACAGAAGAACTGAGTTCCCAGCATTTCCATGTAGTATGCTAATGGCCAGTAATACAACCCACCCTGGCTTCACAAGTTTTATATTCAGTTTTCAGCTGTCTTTTCCCTTTTTTCTTCCATTTAATGATGCTAAATGACTTAATATAACCCAAGAAATTACTTGGGGAAAACAAGCTTTAATGCTGTCAGAATCAGCTTTGGTTGTGCTTGTTTGGGGTTTTACTGTTTGTTTGTTTGGTTTTGTGTTTTTTTCTTTGTTTTTTAATATACAGTGTAGATTACACATGAGAAGGCTGATATTAGAACATCCCAGCATAGCTCTGTTTAGGTCTATATTGTCTCAATGCTTGCTGATGTACTGGAGATGCCTAATGCTATTCTTCAGACTGACACCTACAACCTCCTCTGCATTTATGTTGGAGGTAAGCCCCAATAACATCAGTAGAAGAATTCTTTCACCAGCCTAAGAGTAGAGCCAAATCAGATCTGTGTATTCAAGCTGTCTCTAACTCTCCTTGCTCAGCAGTTAGTTGGTGTCTTTTTAATAAAGAAATTCAATACAAAACACATCTCTTATAAGGCAGTACTAACTGGATTTTTCTGCCTTATGCCAGCATGAAAAGCCCAAAAGTAGAAGATTTTTTTTTTTTGTCAGCTATTTCAGAGGTCTGAACAAAAAGCAACATGTAATAGCAAGAAAGGGGAAAAATAAAACAGAACCCAAACCAAACTGTGTATTTTAGATAGTGTTTAAGACAGGGAGTGGCAAAGTGAAAAAAATTGATATTCTGAGGGAAGGGGATAATGCATGATGGGAGCACTGAGTCAAAGAAGGATCTATTTGGAAGGACAAAAGTTTTCAGGATGCAAAGTTGAAGGGTTTCAGAGCGCTGGTAACCTCTGTCATTCCTGCCAACAACACAAAGCATCTTTGGACGAGAAAAATAAAGTGGAAGCAGTAAGAGAGAGAAGGATTGAAAATGGTCCAGTGAATTTGTAAGTCATTTGAATGAAGTTTGTTGCTGCCACACTCTCCCAGTTGTTGCTTCCACCTCAGGGACTCCTCAGTGCTTATGCCAGCACATGCAGGACAGACCCTTGAACACAGCAGAATTGGTTCCCAGCCAGCAACACAGCTGTTTGCTGGTTACCAGCTGTCTCTGCACCAATATGGTTATTATTAATAGATTACAAGTTCAGTAGGTGACTTCCACACAGAGTACAATAGTCTATGAAAATGCTTTCCCAGATCCACAACAGACAAAAGTTTGGAGCCTTGCTGAATGCATATTCATGGAATTTGCCAATAATTTTTTGAGTACAGATTTTTATTTAAAGACATACTCTAGTTTCACCTAGCCCAAGTTTCTCCAGTTTGCTTGGCAGTATAGAATATATGAGAGCTTTGTTAATAAAGAAGCAAGACGTTCAATATTCACTGTTTATTAACCCCCACCCCTGGTTTTCTACATGTTCCTTCTTCTCTGGATAAGCTGCTCTGTGACAGATGACGATTTGCAAATGCTCTCACAAAGTTGCTGCCATTAAAGAGGATCTTCCAGCGACATGTTAAGCATCTCCACTCTCAGGTAACAGCTACATAGAACTCTTGGGAGTTGTGGGTGTTTCAGCCCTTGTGGCAGGCACAAACCTAAGTAAGTAGCTGGAGTACTCAGTCAGTCTGTTCACCTTTTCTATTCTGTGTATGCATCTCTGAGGAAAAAATACACATATGGCTTACAATGATTAGAAGTTCACAGTGAAAAATAAAACTAGTATCACTTGCATTGAGCCAGATGCATGAAGAATTGTAAAAGCATCCAGTTGGCTAATTTTTTAAATGCTTTGGGACCATTCAGTTATTTCTTAATTTCAAAAGTGTTTAAATGCAATTGGACACTTTCCTCAAGTATCTGCTCCCTGTGACCTCTTACAGCATTCTGCATATGTCAATGCACCTGTAGGTCAAAAACAAATGTGAGTGGTTTAGAAGACACTTTAAGATTAATCTACGTACTAGCAAACCAATCCATTTCTTCATAATGTGACATTGCTGTTGGGACACCCAGCTTTGAAAGTTGCTTTTTTGGCTGATAGAATAAAGACCCCATGTGATTAGACTTGTGCATACAATATTGGGCATAAGAGTCTGTAAATTAACTTAGGAATTTTGCTTCTGGGACAAGCAGGGGCTATAGAACATGTGACATTTATCTGCTTTAGCCCCTGGGCAGAAAGGAAGAATCAAGGTTTTGCATTCCTTGCAGCTGCAGTACAGAGCAGCTTGCTTTTCCTAGCGCATTGTGAGCGTGTTACATCCTATGGGAGAGAAAGGGTTATACTCTGGGAAACAGAGTCCAAATCAGTAAAGTTAGAGGCACCAAAACTTCTTCTATGACTTTACTTCATGTGAGTTACTACTTCGGGTTACAAAACAGGTTTTTTTGGCAGGAGCTTTGTAAAAGAGCAGGTGGGAGGATGAACGGGGCCAAATGTGATCATTAGAAACCTTTGTCCTAAAAAGAAAAAAAAAAGAAAGAGGAAGAAGAAAATTAACAGGAAATAGAAAAATTCCTCTTCTTGAGGTGGTTTAATTCACTCCTTCTAAAAACAGAGGGAATAAAAGAAAAAGAAAGAGCCCAGAGCAAATAACCTACCATAGGCTTGAAGCGGCAGCAAATAACTTCCATACGGATATAATATCACATAATTGCTGAAGCAACAATTAATGGTTCTTTATGCAATACTTCAAAACATTTTTTTAATTAAAGCATTTCTGTTTAAAAGTTATTTTCCGCTTCCCTTTCAAATCACTTGGCTTCTTCACAACCTTTAGTGAGAGCCATAAATCCAATTTGTTTTCATCTGGCAGCAAAGAGAAGCTGCAAAAAGGAAAACCTTCCTTCTGTGAGAAGATGGGAAGGTTGCTCCTGGATAAGTGTTAGCATAGAGAAATGACCCAAACACTTGAAAATCTCCTCCAAAATATAGAAAAAATTACCATTGACTCTAATAGGGCTCAGCCCAGGATCCTAATGCTGTTGAACTTCACTTACCTGGGGCTGGGTGCTCCTACCTGAACTCAAGCAATGGCTTCATTCACATGCCCTGGAGGTGTGAGCTCCACAAAATTTTAATCCATGTTTCTGTCCTGTCTGTAACACGTTCTTGCCTTCTTGGAGCGCACAAGGCTTCCTTTAGGAGCCATAGCATTATGGCTTGTAGTCAGATATTTGCAGCACCAGGTATGAAGCCTTCCAAGACTGAAACTCCCACTGATGTGTGCTATGAAATATGCAGTTAGGGAATCCAGAAAGACATATGCTATCCTATGCCATTTGGATTATGCTTTGCTCTGCACAAGAGTGGCATTATATTCACAGTAGGAAAAAAACATGAAGTGAAACTGCTCTCAGCTGGTCACAACAATGTCCTGAAAGGAGTTAGGATGTTTAAGCACCAGAGAACACAATGTACAAGTCATAGTCACCACTGTGCAATTCTTCCATTTGGATAGGGAGGAAGCCACAATTTAGGACTCAGAAATGCCAGCTGCAGAAAGAAGAGCAACACTGGCACATTCCAGTTGACCCCAATATTGTGGCACTGAGACAGGTCACAGAGAGAGCTGCAGAGGCTGCTACCCAGGTGTCTGTGACCTCTTGTCTGAAAGCCCAAAATCCTCCTACTTTAGAAGATCTGCCCCTTTCAAAGACCAACAGAAAGACCATGTCATGCTTCCTATTGTAAAAAGACTTTAATAACTATAACCTTTTCTTAGCTCATGCTTACATTATTTTTTCTTGATTATGCTATGCAGTCATTTCAGTGGTAATAGGAGTGAGCAGGGTGAGCTGCTAGAACACTGCAGACACCAGCAAGTCGCCTGTGGCTATGTCAGACACCATATGTGAATATCTGGAACAGCCCTCCAGCTGCTCTGAATTGTGCTTGGACACAACTATCACTAGAAAGCAAGCAGTAGTCTCCTTTGCTGATCCTAGGGAGGTGCTAAAGATGGGAGTTTCTTTACATGGCATTTAATTTTCAGCATACCATAATACTTTGTAAGATATGAACAAGTAAAAAGTCAAGCCAATACTAGGTAAAAATTCAACTGTAAGAAATGTCAGTTGTTTTCCTGGTGCATGGGGCAGGAATAGGGCAGGACTGCTTTGACTTAAATAAAATTTGAAGCCCTTTGGATTTGATGGCATTGTGTCTCAAGCATTCTTCTCTAAGATGAAAAAATACTACTTTTTCCAATTGCGGTAAAAGGATCTCTGGTATTGTCCCACAGACATCCAATTGTGTCTTTGAAAGTATTGGAAAGACAAAGATAAATTAAAAAAAAAGAGTGGAAAGATGTCACATAGTGTGTTCACAAGGTTAGGGTAATTAAAGCAAGAATGTTTAGTCATGCCAGGTGTCCTCAGACCTGTGTATTCAGGGCTTTGGAGGAAAGGAGTAGGGAGTTAAGCATAATATACATAAATTCAGTCCCTTATGTGGATATACTCCAGGTTTAGGTATTTTTGGAAGAAGAAAGAATAGAACTGAGATTAAAGAGTATCTGCAGAAGAGTAACATTGAAACTCAGCAGTTTCCTTACAGATTTTGGATCCCAAATACAAACTTGTGTCAAATGAAATGCTTGGCTGAGGTGTTAGTTGGACAGGATCTAAAGAATTAGAAACTGTGATGTATGAACAAAGAAACAGATTACAGACTCACAATGTTAATTGCCAAGGCCTCCGGTTACCATTCTTCATGTTTTGATGTATACTGTAGATTTATAATGGCCAAGGGCCTGATTCTCATTTGTGTCACCCAACAGTATAAAGTGAAATGACAGCAGAATAAAGGGATGTGAATGGAAGTGAGAATCTGGCCAAATACCTATGTCTTTTGAAGTTTTGGCTGGCACCCAGAAATAATCTGGAGACTGAATCTTCCTGGTTATTATCCAGTTGCTGTAACCCAGATGTGCTTAAACAAGGGCACACGCCTCCAGCTGGAATAGTCCCCAAAGGGGTGGCAAGCTTGGCAGAAATTCATTGATCAAGCTGGTGTTCAGCTGGTGAGCTGGAGAAGTGGGGCTCAGGGCCAGGTGTGGGCGAGATCACAAACAGTGTGGTGCTGTAATCCTTGGACTTGTCTTCATCTTCCTTACAAGAAATCAGAGGTGATCTGAAAAAACTATCGAAAATCCACATTTCTCCTTGGGACAGTTGGTCTTCAGAAAGCACTGGAACCAACCTGCATCACATAATGAGCTCATCAAAAAAGACTTTTATAGAAGCCAGTCTAAAAGGTACAGAGAAAGGTTTTGAAACCAAATTGCTGCATATTATGTTACACAACAGACTTTAAAATAATTGCTTGTTCAAAAGCTGTGCTTTTTTTCCCATCACTCCTAATGTGTCATTCAGTATTCCAATCTCAGATATTAGCTGCACATACAAAGTAGTATCTTCTTCTCTCTGGAAAGCAGAATCTTTTCTTCAAGGTAAATTTTTATGAACTAAAACCCACTCTGAGCTCATAACTAATTGATACAACTCATATTACCCCTCTGCATGCTCAAGATTTATATGCTCTATGTGGCTTGTATTCTAGATCTGAAGAAGGGTCCACATATACCAAAACTCGCCTGTTTCCAACTATATCCAATGCTGTGATGTATGATATTAGTTCTCTGTACAAATCTTCATTTAAATCATTAGGTCACCTCAGCAAAGCAAGTTGTTTATTACTGTTCTTGAATAATCTCTGGTTTTCTAGGAAGCGTGCTTTAAGTCTGTCAAAGAGAGCTGTGTGATTTCTGCTAGGCTATCTTAGGCACTTCCACTCAGCTTTTTCCTGCTATGCAGTGTTTGAAGATCACTCCCTGCTGTCTTCATCAAAGTACTGGCTTTGCAAGGAGAAGTTTCGGTAGCTGGGGGCAGCAGGGGTGGCTTCTGTGAGAAACTACTAGAAGATTCTCTGTGCCCTAAAGTAAATGCCAGCTGGATCCAAGACAGAACTGCTACTGACCAAGGCATGAGTCCAACAGAGATGATGGTAGTACTTCTAGGATAGCATAGTAAAGAAGGGGAAAAACCCCAATGGGACATGTTGGCTGGAGAGAGGAGTGAGAATATGTGAAAGCAGCAGCTCTGTAAGCACCAAGGTCAGTGCAGAAAGAAGGAGGAGGTGCTCCAAATGCTGGAGCAGAGATTCCCCTACAGCCCATGGTCCAGATCATGGTGAAGCAGCTGTGCCCCTGTGGCCCATGGAAGTCCATGGTGGAGCAGATGCCACCTGCAGCCCAGGGAGGACCCCACACTGGAGCATGAGGATGCCTCTTGAAAGAATCTATGACTCCTTGGGAAGCTCAGGCTGGAGCAGGCTCCTGGCAGGACCTGTAGACTATGGGAGAGAGGAGCCCACGCTGGAGTAGGCTTACTGGCAGGAGCTATGACCCATGGAGGACGCATGCTGGAGCAATCTGTGAAGAATCACAGCCTGTGGGAAGGACTCAGGCTGGAGAAGCCCATGCAGGACTGTCTTCTGTGGGAGCAAGGGGAGAATGTGAGGAGTTGTCCCCTGAGGAGGAAGGAGCGACAGAGACAGTGTGTGATGAACTGACCACATCCCCCATTCCCCATCTCCCTGCACCGCTGAGGGGAATGAGTTAGAGAAAATTGGAAGTGAAACTAAAGCTGGGAAGAAGGGAGGGCTGGGGAGAAGATGTTTCTAGGATTTTATTTTATTTCTGATTACCCTACTCTAATTTTATTAGCAATAAATTAAACCGATTTCCTCAAGTTGTCTTTTGCCCATGGTAATTTGTGGCAATTGGTGACTGATTTCTACCTCTTCATATCTTAACCTACAACCCTTTCATTGTATTTTCTCTCCCCTATTCATTTGTGGAGGGGATTGTCAGAGCAGCTTTGGTGGGCACCTTGTGCCCAACTGGGGTCAACCATCCGCATTCACAATCATAGAGGCTACAGGATGATACAGTTGTCTTTCCAAGTGTAATGTCACAAGGCAAAGACAGAAAGAGACCTTTCAAGCACTGAGCCATTTCTGAATGTCCTGGCTTGTCTGGGTCAGAGTCCCAGCTCCAACTGGTACACTATACACAAGACCCATAGCACCAAACATCAACCCATGTATGTACACCAAAACTCACTGCAAATTAATTTTGCAGTTAGCAATAAGTAAGAAAAGCAGTGGACATAACAAATTTTCAGGGAAAATAGTCAGGCAGTTAAAGCATTTGTCTGCTCTCCTTATGTCCATTCCTGTGACTATTCTGTCATCATTTGCCATGGTGACACACACTGTATTGTGAAGCCCTTCACCTTAAGGACTGTGTTTCCAATTTGTCTATTTGCTTATTTCCCAATTTTGTGCCCAGATAGTTTTAGTAATGACAAATTAATATCAACAGTCCTTGTAAGGAAGCAAGTATATAAGGTCTATGGACTAAATTGGGATCTTGAAGTGTTATTAATGATCATAAAATCCTTTAATCTCATGTTGAAGGAGAGCATATGGCAACCACAATGCTTAAATTTTCTTTGAATTAAAGGAAAAAATTGATACATATGTCCAAGGGTGACTGATTGGAATTCCCAGCACCAGCTGTAGTGACTCCAAATGTTCAGAAAAAATAAGCCACAAGTTTTGAGCAGAAAAGCACAGATTTTATCCTTTAAAGAAGTAGCTTTATGAGTTACTTTTCACAGACTGCACTGAATAGCCACTGTCTTGAAGGACATACAGCCCTACTTTTAGGATGCTACCTTGACACTCAGTAGACCTAACATAATGGAAGGCAGGGGAAAACTCCTCTTACAGTCCAGCAAGAGCAGGTGAGTTATGTCGAGTGGGATTTTGTGATTGTTGTTACAGTATGACACGCAATGTTGAATGCTTTCCCATACCTTACGATAGTATGGCTACAATTTCAAATGTTCTGCAGCACAGTTGATGTACTTCATGGCATACTAAAGGCCATCTGTCAACAGCTCCAAAGGAGGAAAAACATACTGTGTTCTTGCTGCATTTGTTCTAACAAAAGTCTATAAAGAGAAAGCAGATGGCAATTGTATTGACAGCTCAACAGCTTCTTCCACAATGCTAACTAAGCAAACACAAATAAGATAAATATACAAAGATGTTATTTTCAAAAACTACTTTGTAATTTACGTAAGAAATTTGTCCTTACTCTGGAAACAGTTGAAACACATGAAACATGGAATATATGCAATAGGACTTCTTTTTTGAAAGTCCTGAGGGTCTGAATGAAAGCCCTTTTTAAGTCAGCAGCAATCTCCTCAGTGACTGGTGTGCTCACTCTAACAGATTTTATTATGGGGGATGTGCAACCACAGACTACTGGTTTGACCATCTGTACCTTTTTGTTGATTGATTGTATTATATTGATTATAAATATCATTAGATGGTAGACAAGTATATATTCATAGTTTATATATTATGAATCAAGGGACCATTTAGAAAATTCAAACATTCATAAATAACAGAAAAATCCTAATCTTGGGCTTTGGCCATGGCCCAGCTCTTGTTTACAGGGGGCTATCACATACAAGGAGCTGGACTCTGCTCTCATGTTCAGAGGTGTAAAAGAGCAGGATTTCTGTTGTTTGCTTTAGGATAAGATTCACACTGATAACAAAAGTTGAATGGGTACATATGACAAGTTTAGTAACCATTGAAGAAGACACAGAAAAATAGAAACTTAATGTTTTTGGCAAAAATTTATGTCTAAGTTATAATACACAAAAGTAAGCTTACAAGGCGGTAGAACCTGTATTTTGATTTTCAGTCTTCCCACTTCCATGTAGTTTCCTAGATAGTGGCCCTGCACTAATTACTGCAATTCCAGCCACTCCTGCACCAGTGTAGTGTGGTTGGATATTACTCTGCATGCAGAAAATTTGACAAGTTTTATATCCTGATCTTAAGTCAAATTACGACTGCCAAGAAGTCCTATTCCTCTCTAGCTACTGGAATGTTGCCCCACGCTTCCCCCCAGTCTTTGCATTATAGAGAAAACTAAGCATAGGTTTGCATGCTGAAAAGAAGCAAAGAAACATATGAAAAGTTGCCAAAAAAAGCTTTACATTCAATCCATCTTGAGCTCCTCTTTTTTGATGTAGTTCAGTAATGACAAAACTCAGGCAAAAAGCTCTACATCATAATTAACATGGAATGGCTGAAGATGGAACTCTTCAGGGAGTCGTCTGCCCCAAGGGAGAAACAACTATTTTATGGTATTTATATTGTCCTCTCAACAGTAACTAAAATCTCTAATGATGAAGACTCAATACCCATCCTACACAAGGTACTCCTAGATTTTTCTTGCCATTAGTAAAAGCCTCCTAAGATAGAATCATAAAATCATAGAATAGTTAGGGTTGGAAAGGATCTCAAGATCATTTAGTTCCAACCCTCCTGCCATGGGCAGGGACAACTCCCACTAAACCATGCCACTCAAGGCTCTGTCCAACCTGGCCTTAAAAACCACCAGCAATGGAGCATTCACAACTTCCCTGGGCAACGCATTCCAGTGCCTCACCATCCACACAGTAAACAACTTCCTTCTTATATCCAATTTAAACTTCCCCTGTTTAAGTTTGAACCAATTACCCTTCTCCTATCACTACAGTCCTTAATGAAGAGTCCATCTCAGCATCCCTATAGCCCCCTTCAGATACTGGAAGGCTGCTATGAGGTCTCCATGCAGCCTTCTCTTCTCCAGGCTGAACAACCTCAACTTTCTCAGCCTATCTTCATATGAGAGGTGCTCCAGTCCCCTCATCATCCTCATGGCCCTTCTCTGCATTTGTTGCAACAGTTCCATGCCCTTTTTATGTTGGGGACACCAGAACTGCACACAATATTCCAAGTCAGGTCTCACAATAGCAGAGTAAAGGGCCAGGATCACCTCCCTCGACCTGTTGGTCACTCTCTTTTTGATGCAGCCCAGGATACAGTTGGCTTTCTGGGCTGCGAGCTCACACTGAAGCCGGATCATGTTCATTCTCTCATTGACCAGCAATCCCAAGTCCTTCTGAGCGGGGCTGCTCTCAATCTCTTCTCTGCCCAACCTGGAGCTGTGCCTGGGATTGCTCCCACCCACCTGTAGGACCTTGCACTTGGCATGGTTAAACTTCATCAGGCTCACATCAGCCCACCTCAGAAGCGTGACAAGGTCCCTCTGGATGGCATTCCTTCCCTCCAGTGTATCAACCAAACCACAGAGCTTGGTGTCATCAGCAAACTCG
>JASSUY010015681.1:0-36685 GCA_032466535.1 Forpus xanthops | reverse complement strand
TTTTTTTTTTTTTTCAAATTCTTTTCACTTAATAGTTCTTAAGTTCTCTTCATTATTTCCTTTATGTTGTCAAATTTCCATGTCTTCTCTACTTTGATTTGTTATAGTACACAGGGATACAAATATTTTTAGTATTCTTTACATAATTTTTAAGCTTATACCATGATGCGTACATGTGTCAAACCATTCTTAAAGATCATCTCAAGTATAATGTTAATAATCTACTTATAACTTCAGTATTGCTCCAGTATAATTTTGTTTTTTTTTTTTTTCAAATTCTTTTCACTTAATAGTTCTTAAGTTCTCTTCATTATTTCCTTTATGTTGTCAAATTTACATGTCTTCTCTACTTTGATTTGTATAGTATTATTAATTATTCTCTGCATTCAGAAGCCAATTGCTTTAATGAGCTTAACATAAATGAGATTTGGGTTTGGGATCTCAAACCATTTCCTTCTGTTTTAATATTAATATCTAGTATTTTACTTTCTCATACTTGTAATAATGGAGACTTATCCTGAAAAGAACCAGCACTGAACAATACAAACCTAAGAGAAATGGGACAAAGCTGACCTTAAGCCATGTTTGCACCTATATTCTAACACATTGCTGGAACCAGAGTGGTCTCTGGCCAGAATCAGAACCACATCAGGGCTGCTGTAGGTGAATGCAGAAGTTGTAAGACATGGAAATGGCACAGTGCAGGTGCTGCAGCTGATTTTCCCTTCCAGAATTTTGCCAAAGTGTTCTGAAGTATTTCAGCAGCAACAGTAAATCACATTGGTAATTCCTCTGCTCTGGGAATTCTTTTAATATCCCTTTATGCCATCACAGCAGCAATCAGAATCTGCACTGGCAGAGTTTTCTGTGTGTTTTTTGTTGTGGGTGGCTTTTGTCTTTCCTGTTCATACTAATAGTACAGTAAACACATAATAAGTTTAGAATTAGGAATGTGTTTGAAGAGAAGAAAAATCACCTGGCTGAGTAATTTCTGGTTCTTCAGCTGATAAAGCTCTGAAAGAAGTTTTTTTATTGAAATATCATTGCTTTTTAAAGGATTATCCACAAAGGGGGGTGGAGGGAGAATAAATCTTCTGTGAGGTCTTAGTGTTAGCAGAGATATAGCCAGTAGACTGGACCAAAAAGACACATTTTATGGTAGTCCAGGTTCTGTCCCTTTTGTTTTAAAAGACTCAGAATACAGTTTGTATGTGTTGTGGGCTCTTGTTCACATCTTCTTTACTCAGTGATAATCTGCAGTTCAGTGTCTTATGAGATGCTGCGCTACTGCAGGATTATTAGGTTTGAGCTACAATTAGTGTTTTTGGATCAGGTCCTGTAGAAGTGAAGTATGGAGGTGTTTTGGTATGATTTAATATTTGTTTAAATATATTCATTTAATCCACTTTTTATAAATATTATAATGCGTGGAAAATCACATAATATGTATAGGGAGATATAATGTAGTAAGGTGAAAACTGTAGGAGATAACCATTTATTATTTGTATTTGTTTCTGGAAAGCTTCCATTTGTTAAATTTCATTGGTTTTGTAAAGGCCTTCCTTAATTATTAGCTGAAAATCAGGTATTTATGTAATTACCGTAATTATATCTACACATCTAGTGTACTTGCAATTATTTCATTAAAAATTGTAATTATTATACAATTATAGGGGATAATGACGTCCTTGTAACATGTTGCAGAAGCCCTAATTAAATGGTGGCATAAATGAATTGGAAGTGATTTTGAAGTTTTGAATATTGTTTTATCAGAAATATCAGAAGTGATTCATCCACATTATAAACTGGCAGTAAAACCCCTCCAAAGTTATTTTGAGAAAAGACTTCACAGAGCTTATGGAAAAGGATTTGCCTCTCTTGCCTTTCTGTCTTTATTTTCAGTTCTCTATATTCTTACATCTAAAAACTGTCTGCAGATTTTTAATGGAAAGGTGCCCTGTATAAAAAGAAGATTGCACAGCTTGTGGAAGCTTTCAAGAAGTCTCAGCCCAGAGCAAATAGGCTCTGTGTGCAAGTGCAGACTGTACTTAGACGTCTTCCTTCTATACACAGAGAAAACCTATCCAACAGTTGGTTCAAGCTGATGAAAAGGCTCCACTAAATATAGGAGATTTTCATTACATGCTGAGTTTTGATGATCTGCTTATATATTGGAATGTCCAAGTCATGCAACTGCAGGTGCTGGGGA
The DNA here is from genome assembly GCA_032466535.1 of Forpus xanthops. Lineage (NCBI taxonomy): Eukaryota > Metazoa > Chordata > Aves > Psittaciformes > Psittacidae > Forpus > Forpus xanthops. The sequence continues at coordinate 34,476 of JASSUY010015681.1, read as the reverse complement.
AAGAGAAAAATTCCTCTTGGAATACAGATGCATGTGATGCTCGAAACACAGGATGTGGCCTAAACAGCAGGGATACAGAGCAACCCTATGGAGTTTCTCCCTTTCTCTCCTTCCAGGTGGGTGGGGCGTGATGAGCAGGAATAGCATATGACAGAATCTGCCAACACCTCAGGATCACAGATTTCTCTTTGTCTTTAGTGTCAACCTTCTGCAGTATATAGATGATCTCTCTTCTGTCAGTTAATTTTAAAAGTCATTGAAAGGGGAAGTAAGGCATATATAATTTTTAGGCTTATTTTATTATTCTGTTCTTTTACATCTAATGTAGTGTGTTCTTAAGTGAAGGGTGCATAACAGCATAGGTATGGCATGAGTGGCAACTATGCAGCCACCTTTAATACGGCATCCACTTTGGTTTTGCTTCTAAAGACAGCAACCACCTGACAGGCTGCAACACTGGGCAGACTGAAGCTATCTGCAGACCAACTGGAGGGGCCTCCCATCTCTCTTGCACCCGGCTGCTTACCTCCCACCTGCCAGCTGGGGCTCCTCCTCCAGTCTTTGCTCACAGTTTTGTTAGGGGAATGACTCATGCACATTTTTCCCAGTTACTTCAGATACATTGAGGCAGGTTGGCAAACCTTTTCAATTCATTTAATACATATCAGCTCATTTTTGCTGAGGTGTGATTAAGGAAGGTTTGCAGGGTCTACTCTAATGCAGAATTTTAATGTCCCACAAAAGAATATAAACAAAGCTCCAAGAGGCAGAAGATCCTGGAGGTAGCAACAATGTCTTACCATGCTCCAAGCTGAAGGAAGACCATCCATCTGTGGCCTGGAGAGGAGCTCCCTGTTTGTACTTTCTTGTGTCTACGTTCTTTGCTAAGGCAAGCAACACAAGAACCGATTTTGTTGTGTGGTTGTGGTGCTTTTCTAAGGACTTGCTGCACTTTAACCAGAAGCTGAGCACCACTGTCGTCAAGCTCCCTTCCAGTGCCCTGGCAGGGAGTTTTTTAGTGTCTGCCAACATTACTCTGCTTTTCAGTCTTTAATATAGTCGTATTAACATAGTGAAGAGGCAAAGAGGACATACTGGATCTAGCTAAAACAATAAGAGTTTATGGTCTCTGAGAATCCTAATTCCCAAATCAGTAGTTTTAACAAGGTGGACCCAGAGGTAAGGGAATGTGAAACATGCATTTGTCCATGTATAGATGTATATTTATACAGCTAAACAGAATTGAAGGGTCAAAGGAAAGCAATTACAATTTATCTTACTTGATTGCTAAGCTGATATTGATTCATGTTTTCATATTTATTTTAAGGTGACAAAAAGAATTTGTACTTTTTTTAATGTCTGAATTTAGCTGCTGAAGGCCAACTCTGAGCCACTTGTGAGCCAAGCAGCAGACTTTTCAGATTTGCTTACTCCAAGACTGCATTTGTTAATGATAGTGCCCCATGATCTATATATCGCACTTTGGATTCATGGAATATTGCTGTATATGTCTGCCTTAGAGGCAGGATTTTTTTCGGATAATTTCACAAGAAATCATCAGGCTGTAAACCCAGATTTCAAAATCTTAGTCTGTTCCCTGTTTCTCTGTAATGCTAAATTCAGATGAAGTAGGTCTCCATATGAATCAATTAACAGCTGTGCTATGTGGAACATCAAAGAGAAGTAAGGTTTTTTTTCCACACTTTTCAGTCACTTAACTGAGCTGTTTGTTAATGATAAATGGATTTACTTTTGCTGGAAACAATAACTTTTGAAACAAAAAGTAATTGCTGTACTTAAGTGCTGAAGCACCTGCAGTTACTTTTATATGAAGTCTCTGTAAATGAAGTCTCACCTAAAGAGAGAAATAAAAGATGCATCAATTATCTCTTCTTTAAAGTGCAAGGAAACCCTTGATTAACTGGTGATTCTTGCAGTGTTGCAGTTCAAGGACTGGAGGCATTACCTGGCCAAAAGCACATTATGCTACTAGATCATGGGAAATGGGTGCTGGAGTTACAGAGACAAGCGTGACTGCTGAGGAGGTCACAAGTAAAAATCCTCATGATCCTGAATCTGGGCCTGTTAGCAGAAATACCTCATATCCCCTTCTGTGTGCATTATATTCTGTGTCGTTCACATGTGACAGAGAACATTGCCCCTTGAACTGTGAAACAGTCATGTGTTTTTGACAGGCTGATTTTCTTTCTTTTCCTGACATCTTTGAAAGATGGCTGCTGGAATGCAGTTAAGCACGAGAGGGACGTTTGTTTGCACAGGTGAACTGAGAGACAGAAGATGAGCTGAAAGAAGCAAGGAAGGGGATTTGACAGCAAAGAAGGCTCCTGACACACACACTGAAGCAGGTTTAGACTGCCAGGCTGAGTGCAAACCAAGCACAGAAGTAGGATTAAAGGGCTATTTCCCTTTAGGCAAAATAAGACCAAGAAGGTGGCAGTTCACAATTCCACGCTGCAGCTCTTAGTGGCGGAAACTGTTTTTCTCTCCAGAGTTTGCTAATATATATCAGTTGCTGTTTTTCTGCCCAGACTTTCAGCGTACTCAAACTGCAAGCTAGTTTGGCTGTGTATCAGTGCAAGGAAGCAGCAGTCAAATGAGAGAGGAAGAAGCAAAATTACAAGAACTGCTCTGTATCCCTTCCATGCTTGATGTTTGCATTGTGCAAGTGGTCCGGCTGTTACCCCTCTCTGTCCAGCACCTGAGTGTGTGTTAGAGAACATGTCACAAAATAGTTTTGAGCTAAGGCAAAGCAAAAGCTAGCCCTTAATGCTGCTCGATTAAAAATAGATACATTCAGCAGGAAGTCAGATTTTGGCCAGTTATTTGAATTATAAATATATTTCTAAATGCTGTCACTTCCTTAAAGAAATAGAGTGGTTTCTTTTGGTTTTTAAGTGACTTTGGATTGAAATTCTGTGTGAGTGATTATCTGGCTCCTTGAATGCTGTTTTGTTATGTTAGTAATTCTGTGTTAACCACTTCACTGCTGAAATCTCTTAAGTGCAGCATGACATGCTCTCAGGAACTAGAAAGGTTAAGAAGCCATTGAAACGTATTCAGGAAATGTCATAATTTTCAGGCTGATGTAGTGTTAGTCTGAACGCTAACAAAGAAACCATAATAATTACATTTACTTTATGCTTGTAAAGAAGGCAGTTTGAAGGAGAGCAGGCCATGGGGAGTAGCTCATTTTTGGTTCTGCCCCCATTAGTTGTCACATTTCTGCTTTACTTCTGTTACCCTTTGGTTCTGTCTAAACGTAACCTGGTTGCAGAGGGATTATTTGACACAAAACCAACTCTCCCTTTCCAGTCATTCTGGACCTCTGTAGCCTTTTTCCATTCTCTCTCTCCTGCCCTGGCTAGGCAGCATCTGCCTCTGGTGAACTTGGATGACTCTATTTCAAGTATAGATTTAGTTATTAAATCTGGAGATAAAGTATGGATCTGTTCCAGTAATCAGATACTACACTGATTAGAGCCATAGAAGTACTTGGGGAGATCGATTAGATTAGATTATCAAATCGTTATAAGCAAACTCTTAAAGACAAAGCAATAGGAAGTAATCTTGTGTCACTGTTATTTCTTTAGAAAATATTTTACTCGCTTACTGTTTGTTTGCTTCTGTTTTATTTACATGTGTTAAGACAGCAGTGCCACCAAGCCTCATGCTCAGAACTAGGCTGGAGGACAGAATAAACCAATTTCTGCAGTAAAGTGCTCTCTGTGATGCTGGGCATAGGCTAAACCATGCTCTTGCTTGTACTCTAGGTGAGAAAATACATACATGTGGAAATCTTACTTCAGAAAACAATTTGGCTTTGTCTCGGGGGAGCTCATTTCAGATCTCTGGGCTTAAGTAGAAAGCCTTCTGCTCTCTTTCCAGCCTTTTATTATATCTGTTACCTCATTCTGTATTATTTTGACTGTGGAATCTTATTTTGACTGCTTTTACTGCATAAACCCAGTGTAACGAACCAACGCTAGGTTTTTGGTTTATTCTGTGGTGGTTTGTTTTCAAGGCTCCGGTGTAAATAGGTTTCCAGTGTATAATAACAATTTGTGTAAGTCCTAATTCTTGAAGCTGTTTTTTCTGCGGCCTGCAGTGTTGTTTTCTTAACATATATATGTGTCAGTCTATGAGCTTTTCTTCCTTTATCTGTATGTATTAGTAAGTACTCCAGCTAATACTAATGTACTGTTTTCATGAGAGAATTGGCAGAATAGCATACATCAAAGCAACAATTAGTGTATTTTCATTTGACTTGTTCAGCCTATTAGGTTGTTAAATTTTGCATAGAAAATCATTAGCATGTGTAATTTGGGGAGGAAGCTCTTGGAAGAGGAGTTGTGGACATAAATCAGTCAGTGAGATGGCCCTCATGCATTGTTCCAACAGCAGCTAGAGCTCTGAAAGATTGTGAAATATTTTCCCATATTGATTGTAAATGCAAAGATGTGAAAAAATCACCAGATTATCACCACCTTAGGAGTTAACAAAGAGGCTTCTGCAGGTTTTGCCAAATATTAAAATCTAGAGCAAGATTGTATCACAATCTTTTCTTACAGAATATTGGCATTGAAATTTTGCAGTTGCAGTGTACCTGCTTTTTTTTTCAGTGAAAGGGCAGGACATCTGGATCAGGCTTGACATAACATAGTTCCTGTTTGATTTGTGGGGTTTTTTTCTTCCTCTAAAACTAGTTCAAGAGCTGTTGCACTGCACGTGGTGCTGCAACTGTTATGAATATTGCTTACTACTTCAAAAGTAGCTCAGTTTGAAAAAGTGACAAGAAAAACCTGCCCAGAGCCTTTCCCCCCATCTTTATTGTAATATGGGACCAGGAATTTGCTAATTTAGAGTTATCTGGTATTTAACAAAGTCAGAAAGGTTTGGATTTTGACCAATTAAAGTCAAAGATGAAAGATCAGAAATCAACACCAAAATAGAACAAATATTAACTGAATATTCCATCATACAGCAGCTAATCAGGGCTTTTGTGTGCCCTGCTGTGCCAATATCTATTCAAAATCTAGTCATTATGTCTCTGTTCTAAAAGAGAACTAATTTTGAAGACTTGACTGCACTAAAATCAAGTAATTTACTCCCCTTTTTTGCTGTGTTTTTATGATGTTTCGCCTGATTAAGCATTCAGTGCTAGACATAGTGGCTTCTGGTTTTATCCCTGCACTTTTCTGGTTCAAATTTCTTTGCGTGCAGTTACTATTCTTTGGTGCCAAAGTACTTGATTGCCTTCATAAACTAGGAAATTTAGTGGCAAAACTGACATAAGCGTCAGGATTACATTATTGATTATTTTGCAGAAAAATCCATAAAGTCCTTTCAGTTGTGCTCCAATGGAAAGCACCTGTAACCATTTGCACTCAGTAGGTAAATTGGTAGCCACGTAAAAGTCAATCATAAAATTCAAATCAAGTTTTACAAGACCATGCTTTTCCATCTCTACAACATGAACAGACATAAGCTTAGAGGCAGATGGAGGGGATTTGAATGTTTGGTAGATTTTGAAAATTGTGCCTGATATGCATAAGTATCTTTTCCCTTTCTTTGTTCCCTTTTTTCTCCATTGTTACTGTCTTGATATATCTTGTATCATACCCTCTTCTACAATAAAAAATCTCTTTTAGCATTTTCTATACTTTTTTTTTTTGTTTCCTGCTCTCATAGTCTTAATGTGTCTGATTTGTCTTTATTTCATGTTTCCACCTCCTTTTTTTATTTTTTTTTATTTTTAGGAACATTTGCTACCTCTTTAAGGCTGCAGGATCATGAGCTATGCATTTGCTGCTACATGCTTTAATTATTTGCTTTCCATTGAAGTTGGAACAACTAGGACAAAAGAGAGGATTTCTGCAAAGTCACACACAAGAGAGGGTAAAGAGACTGCATATCATTGTGGAGCTGAAATTAAAGCATCCCATTCTTTTTAGTGCATGTTTATTTTTTTGGGCCAGGCTGTTTATGATGCTTCTGGGCTGCTTTTATAGTTCATATAGCTGAAGCAATGCTTCTTGCCTTTAAGTCCTGCACAACTTAATCCTGATCTTTCCTAAGTGCAAGTATTTGTCATTTAGTTACCCCCCATAGGGGTGAGAATCACATTTTATCTTAGCCCATGAAATATTTTCTGCTTCCCACTGGTCTTGCTGCCTTACAGCCTCCAAATAGGGAAAAAGAAAAGGTCGCTGCAGCTTTTATTAATTATTTACGTGCTGTTATCAAACATTCCTAGAGTGCTGTAAATTTACAGGCTTTAGTACAAACTTGGAGAAAACAAGTTCCCTGCTCTAGAGAATTTACAGTGAAGAAAAGACGACAGAGGTGAAGATATAAAGCCAGTGGATGTAGTAAAGTAGTGCAGAATACAGGAGTTTGATAAGAAGGGATTGCCATAATACATGATGTGAAGGAGAAGGAGAGCAAGAATGCTTGGGTGCATGCACAGAGTGCTTGAAGACTAGAAAGAGGCAGCAATAAAAGCCAGTAATAAATAACACAGAGGGATTACAAGAAAAGCAAAAGGATTGACCTGATTTGTGTGTTTGCTACTCAGCATCTTAGTGGTGCTCTTTCAGCTCCTGAATATAATCATTTAACTCAATGGGTGGCAGAGGAAAGCTCATGTTTCAGATGGAAGCTTGAGCAGATCTGTCTCTCCACCATGGCTAGTTCATGTGTGAGCCAGTTAGTGATTGTTTCCAAAAGTCATATGAAACTATGGGAAATGGCCCTGTCAGAAGAATTAATGACACATTCAGCTCCTAGCACAGGGCTTTCTTTGGGCCAGTGGGAGTACCTGCTGTATTTCTGTCACTCCCAGAGGCAGCAGTGTGACATCAAAGTGCTGCATCAGATGCCCCCTGTGTCTGTGTTTGGAACTCAGTCCCTATCCTTGGGTAGAATTATGACAATTTTCTCCTTTTTTTCCTAATATGATTTTATTTTCAGATGCATGAAAGGACGAGCACAAAGGATAAAAGTGTATCTAAACAACACATGGTAACCAGAAGTGAATAGGCTAGACATAGCTTATAGAAATCCGCAGGTGCTGACATTATTTGCCAGCAACTTTGTTACAGTATGACACATTGTGTGGTCTTTCAGAATCATAGAATGGTTTGGATTGAAAGTGACCTGAAAGCTCATCTAGTTCCAATGAGCCTGCTATGGACAGGGACACCTTCCACTAGATCAGGTTGGTCAAAGCACGATCCAACCTGGCTTTGAATGCTGCCAGGGATGAGGCAGCCACAGCTTCTCTGGGCAACCTGCTCTAGTGCCTCACCACAGTCACAGCAAAGAACTTCTTCCTTATGTCTAATCTGAATCTTCCCTCTTTCAGTTTCAAGCCATTCCCCATTGTACTGTCCCTACATGTTCTTCTAAAAAGTCCCCCTCCATGTTTCTTGCAGGCCCCTTTGGGGCATCAGTAGGCATCGTTGTAGTCACTGTTTGAATTCTGAGCAAGACAAATATTGATATGGTTATGTACTTTCACCCTGAGCTAACAAGACATAGCTGTTGGCCACCTTTACTGGTAGTTGCATTTATTTGCTTATTTACTGTGACTTTCTTTTCACTAACTTTAAGAGAGGATGTTCTAAGGTACAGTCATGGAGTATATGCATTTAAGCCTGTGGACAAAAAGATCAGCCAAAAGCTATGCACAGAAATGAATACATAATCAGCAACCTTGTACTTGCCTGTTACAACAAAATAGCATTAAAGAACAGAACATTTAACTGGAATGTAAGTTGCAGTTGTTTCCCGGCCAGTGCAGCAATCCTCTTGAGGCTGTCATCTATTGCAATATGAGTGATTGCTAATTGCTTTTATGAAAGCAGCAGCTTTGATTGTATTTTTAGTGTGTCACCTGTACAGCTTTATATTTGCATATATTTAGGAAGGCATTCATGCAATGCTGAAAAAATTAGGAAACAATCATATGAAATAGATTCATGTTTGAATTGTAGCATTATACATGCTGAAGCCACAGAACAAACTGTATTGAACCTGTCATGCTTTCAGTTTGTAAAAGTGGGGAAAATGCAGTGTTTTGCTAACTGTGAACACTACCCACACCTCCTTTTGATCTGGGTTTGCACCTGGTGCCGATGAAATGCTGTTCCACAGAACAAGCAGTTATCATTTGTTAGCTGCTTTCAGGGTGAGACTTCACGGATCCAGCAGCGTGCCCAAGATGCTGACTGTTCAAGCAGATGTTAAGTGCTTAGTTTTATCGAAAGAGCTGATGTCCCTGATAGCTGACTTTATGTAAGTAGACAGGGACTTAACTGCACATCTGGGGTTCACCTTGAGCTTTGCAAAACTTCAGATCTGGATCCAGACTGTCTGGCTTGAGCCAGTGACTCCTTCAAAGAAGAGATAATTGAAATGACTTTTATGGCTTTCTTGGAGTCATTGTGTCATTTGTTCTGCCAGCAGATGCAACAAAAATTATTGCCCTTATTTTAAGATCTCTATGTTATCTTAATGGCCCAGAAATTTTTTAAAGGCAGTTTAGATTGTGTGTAATACAGTGACAACTGCATTAATGCCAGCGTTTCTATGAGCATGGCTTTTCAATATGCATACTAATTTTATGGTCTGGGATAGGCAGGGTTGAACTGCTTTTACTGTTTTACTCTCTTTAGTGAATCAGAGTCATTCCTCACAGTGATAAAACAGAGACCTGAATTAGCAAAAATCTGATCCCTAATTGACCTTATCTTGCTGCCAGTCTGATGTAATCCAGAGTCTGCTGCAATTTTGCCCTCCTTTCTTGTAAATAAAGAATGCTCACACTCACTGAATAAAAAACTCATTTTCTTAAAAAAACCCAAACATAAACCCAAAACCAAACAAAAGGATAAATAAAAGAATACTTTTCAGGCATTTTCAACTTTGGGAGTAAGTTTTCTTGGTTTCCACAATTAAAATAACTTGCAATTTTTACATTGAACATATGGCTGATATGACTGTATGTTTTTGGTTATATCTGTGTCTTTGGACATATGGTGGTGCCTATACTGTTAAAATTCTGCTCCAAGTGCAGCATAGCAGCTAAAAACTCTGGTACCCAACAGTTTCAGGAGGCAGACGTAGATTTTCTTTTAATCTCTCATGTTATTTAAAAAGCAGTAAGAAACTGTGTTGTACGTTTTTAACGAAATGATACTCAGATTAATAAGACAAACATGCAGTAACCTATTGATTACTTTGTGCTTGGAAGTTACTCTTGTAGTAGTCGAGATCACTGCTAAAATGGTGATACTGCAAATACATGCTGCTTATTAAAGAACCATTGCTAGATGAAATTAGGATGATTTTTTAGGGTTTGTAGATCAAAGCAATATAAAAATAAAAGCAAGAGAGTATTTTATGGTTTTTTTTCAATTAATATTTATTAAACTTCAGTTCTTTAGATTTCTGTGTCTCAGATACTCTGTCATGCAATCACACAGGGTTGTTTGAGACAAAAATTAACTTGGACTCAACTGAAATCAAAGTGAACCAATTTCTTCATTTTCCTTCCTTATACTGACAGAAATCCATTAAGTAGAAAAGTCAGAAAAACAGTCTAATTAGATTGGAAAAGTCATTGCTACTTTTTACATCATGGATAGTTTCAGGAATAAAGATGGGCAAATTTCTCACAAAAAAACCCAGAGATAAACCCTATTTAATCTTGTATTGCTATAAGAAGTTCATAGCAGTGCAACACTGAGGGTTACAATCCAGCCTTCAGAAGTACTTCTGCCATGTTGTATCAGACATCCTCATTCTCTGTACTGCTCTGGACCACAGTCTATGGTGCACTGCATTTTTCAGGGGAAGCAAAAAATGCCGGCTACTGTGTAGCAATTGCAAGGAAGGAGAAGGCAGTATTTCTCCACCGGCTGTAGTAGTGTTTTACCTCTGGTGGGGCAGGCAGGTCTTGTGCATCAACACAAATACATTCTGTACTGTTTTATTTTGATGTGTATGTTAGTATGCATATTTCTCTTACTGTTTTTACTATGGTACTTTGAGATGTGTTGGCTGTAGTGCCTAATACAGATATTAAAAAGTAATTATACATGCAGTTTGGAGAAAAGTGAAAAAATGGATAATGATTTTCTTCATGTGTGTAAAAACCACTGAAAAGGTTAGAAATTTAATCTTAAATTTATTTTTGCTTATCTTGAGCAGAGGAGAATATTTGATTTAATTAATGCTAGAGCTCTTAAGGGTCTTTTTAGGGGTCAAGAAAAAATACCTCTGTTATCTACATTAGGGTCCTATCTTTAAGTAAGAGAATAGGACTTCAGTTGTTTAAAGTATTTTTTGTTCTTAGTATTCTTTCAGAAGTTAAATTCAACTCTTTGTCTGCCTCTGAGTTGATAAAATTCCTCATTTTCCTGGCTGCTCTAGACTTTTCCTGTCCCACATTTCTAATGTGAAAAACAACAGCAGGAGCTTGTGTATTTTGAAACTCTTTCAAAAACCAAAGCAGACTTTTTTATGTATAACGGGGAAAAAAAAAGGCATACCTATTTGTTTCTTTTCTTCCCCTATGCAGGTAATAGTTAAACTAACTCTACCTCTTCATATTTCTTCTTAGAATGAAGATTTCAGTCATAAATCCGAATGAACGTTATGGCAGAAACACTGGGGAAAAAAACCCAAATAAAGTTGACATTTAAAGTGGAAAATCTGACAGAAGCTGAAGTGTGGAAGCAGCAAATTATAATGTAAAGTTAAAGACCAGAGTGAAAGTCAGCATCTTTCTTTGAACAATAGCCATAAATGCTCACACTTCCCCCAAAATGTAGTAATTCATGATTCACAGCAGCCATGAGCATACTGTGCTTACTCTGTGGAGCTGGTCTGCTTGGTTGTTTTAATTTTCTTTAAAAAGTAGCACTTTTAATCCTAGGGTGCTTTGTGAAAGTTTTCACTTGAGGCAGATTCCCTGACATCACGTCCCCCTCTGGCTGGGCCATGGGTACCAGTTTGTACACTATAGTGTCCGTGGCTTCTGTTTGCTTTCCTCTCGGGGCATACAGCTTTTCCCCAGGTTTATTGCAGGTACTGATGCTGCGCATTCCTACAGATAGAGTTGCATAACCCATTTGCTTGCTTTTTGTGTTTTTTCTTACTTTAAGCTTGAGCAATTAAAATAATCTCTTCTGGTGTCAGCTTCAGGCTGAATTTTGTTGAAAAAGCTCAGTGAAGACCTCATAGCTCTTTGCCAAGAGAGAGTAGAAATGCACTGTTTTGTTTTCTGAAGGAAGTTGTTGCAGCTGTTTGATAGAGGACCTGTGTTGCCCCTTGCTCCAAAGCTGGCGTGAGGTAGATGTGAGCATGTAATTATAAAGCTGTAGGCTGTTTCGTAAAGCATTTGCATAAGATGCCAAATTAGATTAGTTTAACTTTATTCTGGTGTTCCCTAACCTCCCGGTCTTTGACTTGGCAACCTTAATGTTATTTCAGGACAGTTTCTTGAGATTAATACAGACAAAGAGTTCTTGTAGGTTCTATGATCTGATAACCACGTGGAAAATCTAGCAGGACATGTATCTGAGAAAGAACAGGAAAATGCATGTTCATGTGGAAATGAGAAAATGTCTCTTTATGGTGGCTTTCAGAAAAACTCCTGTAAACTACCTCAAGAAGTAGGTGAAACCTTCATCTCTTTGAAATTAAAAGGATTTGCTTGAGAGTTTATGTGGTTAGCTCAGGAAAGAGATCTGCTGCAGTGAAGGCAGAAGGATTTTTTTAAGAAGCCTTTAAAGTGGCATAATGAACTATTAAGTTCTGTAAATTTCTATTGTAATGTTCTGTAGGATCCCATTATGTTTCTCACAGCTGAAAAAATCACTTTTTAGGTAACTTATTTGCATCATGTATGATTCAAAGATGAAATTCTGTTTCTTTCAAAATAAAATGTGTCATTTTCATAAATGAATTGTTGCCGGAATTGTACTGTGTGTTCACTTAAATGTTGGGGTGGTATACTGGAGGAGAGGTAGGAAGATTTCTCTTGAGATTATATTAACACTGGATTAAGAAAGTCACAATAAGTATTACTTACTTAATCTTCCACAAGCATTAGTTGCGTTTAAAGCTTTAAAGTATCAGACAGGACAGCAGTACAAGTTCTAATTAGCATCAGAGCTAATGCATATATTGGTGTTTGTGTGAAGTTACCAAGCCAAACAGTATATTACATGTATTGTTTTAATGCTTGTGGGGTTTTATTGTGACATTAATTATAAATCAGGATGACAAAAGAATTATGTACTTGTTCTTATTAATTAAAGCAAGAAACGGTTAAAAATTGATTTTTTCCTCTATTATAAGAATAGAATGCTGGAAATTACTTGCTGTCCTCACCTTGCCTCCTATTTGAGATTACAGAAAAAAATACCTGAGATACATTAATTTGCCTCTTTTTCCTCAGAGTTTTTGCTTTACCTTTTCAAGGCATTTTGAGCAACTGCAAATCTTAGAATTATAAAAAGTTTATTTTTAATAATTATAGAAATAATAATATCATGGAAAGCTTGTATTAGCTGAAATTCTCATGCAACTTTGGCTTCAAAAGGCTTAAAGAATGGCACGATGTACAGCAAGGTTTGTGATTTCCAAATACATGAGACCATTAGTGTGTCACTGCAAGGGTACAGCCAGCACTTTTCCTGGACCTTTGGTGGCTCTTGGGTTTCATCCACCTTTTTGGGGTGACACAGAAGGAATCCCACAGTGGGTCATTACATTTTCTTGAGTCTCTGAACCCCCCTATTATACATAGGGTATCTTCTCAATGTGACTGCCTGGGTCCTTGCATGGAGAGGTTTATTGTGGTAATACTTTTTCCTCACATTGGCCAGAGAAACAGTTGCTGAATAGTTAGACAAGCATCCTCCTTTGGCTGTAAAAGCTCTATCCCTTCCTCCTCCCGCTCCCTTTCTTCCCTTCCTCCCAGCAAAACACACATCCTACAGAAGCAGAATCAGCAGCACGATCTCAAGTACAGAACTGTACAAGAGAGAAAGGAGGTTAAAAGCCCTTAAAACATATGGCATGCTTTGGCTTAATAGGAAGTAGGTGGCAATCTCCACAGGGATGCAGCATGTTTCTTTGAAGCATTTGTTTCCCAAATACCTTTTTATGATTTTTCCAGCACAGAGATGCAGTAAGTGAATGTAACTAGAATATATGCCGCAGTGTAATATGTGCCTTCGGTAAATGCGACAGTGATGAGTTTGACGAAAGAGGAGGTGGCAACCAAAACAAAGACAAAAAGTGCTGTAAGGACTGTGTAGGAATTAAATGCAGGTGCCATTTAGGGTATTGCTATAGAGCTTGCTGATACTGTTTACTTCCCTGCTGAGGTAGAAATCTTTCTCCGCTAAAAGCCTTCACAAGAGCGCTGAGGATATCCTTGTGCAGCAGTGTATTACTACAGTGTAGGACACATATTTGAGAGGAAAACTGTTAAAGCCACCTCTTAGTTTTATTGAATTATTACTGCTCTGAGAAAAAAGAAAAAAAAAACAACTTTAGGAAAAACCCAGCTGTTAAATGCAGCACTTTTGGAGTGAGTGTGTTTACTTTGGCATGACATTTAAGTTGTATTTATCCCCAAATCAAGCAGCAAAAGCTGCAGCAGTGTGTGGAAGAAGCAGATTAACAGGTCTGGGTTACTCCCCCTGGCTTTGAGAGCACTTTCTCCAGTGGCTGAGGGAGGAAGGTGAAGGGAGGCAAGGGGGTGTATGTAGCAGGGCCTGCCTGTGCTAGGCGGCTGCAGCAGGGACCAGTGGAGGCTGAGCTTGGTGGGCTGGCAGAGAATGCAGGAGTACTGGGCATGGGCTAAATTACAAGTTAGAGGTGGCTGAGTAAGTAGCTTGTTTCCATCTCTTCCCTATCTCCTCCTCTCCCTCCCTCCCCTCTCTCTCAAATGTGTATAATTGGTGCTGAGGCAGGATCATAGAGCTCTGAGCATCTCATGGCAGTTCATAGAGCCTATGGCAAATTATTTTTCTTTTATTATACGAAAAAATAGGACTCCCATTTCCCTACACTCTGTCCCTACGTAGTGTCTTTTCCTCGGGGATACAAAGGTAGAAAATGGAGGGTGTTCCTATAAAACGTAGGTAGATATTTTAAGCATTGTCTAGAAGCCCTCACAATGTTGTGACTGCCAGGGCAGGTGAATAATGAGCCACTATACTGGGCTTCCAACTAAATAGATCTTTGTCCTGCTTAAGCGGCAAAGGCATCCAGAAGAATGCAGAGCAGTTTTCCAGTATACAATGAATCACTCAGTGAGGCCAAACGATACTCTCTGAACACTCGTCCCAGATATTACAGCTGTTGAAAGAAGCTGCTTATGAAACAAGGGTAGGCTCAGTTGCTTCATGACCTTACAGTTCCTGTGCTGTAGGAAATAGTTGGAGTAGCTCTCTGCAGGAGTAGCATTGCTTTTAAACCCAAAAAGCTCTGCAAATGGAATTACTGGAGTGTTAGAGATTATACTGGGACCTGACCTAGTAGGAAGTACTCTGGAAACAGCATGGTTGTTATTTGGATAGATTGCACAGGCATCATGAAAGAGGGGAGTATTTAATTCAGAAGCTTGGAAAAAGAAAGCAAAGGAATACCAGGAAATGGGAGATTTGTCTCTCCCCAGCCAGGAAATCTGTCACTATTTTAACATACTTGATGAAATGGACTTTTTCTTGCATGCTCAGCTACTGCTACAGAGGGGACTCTGTGAGTATTTAGGTATAAAAGTGGGAATTTGGGATGGTATGGACCTACAAATGATCTCATTTGGTTTACAGTATGGAAGAATTCTAAGTGCTGTTGCTGTGAGCAACTTTGTGTGGTGAAATACTCTTAATTTAGCTATTATCCCTGCTTTCGCTACTCCCGTGATCAGTCATGTAAGATGTATTTTACAATGCCATCTATTAGCTCTAGAAATGGACTGTGAGCAGCAACAGTCACTCTTATTCACTGGTGCAATGGTGGGAATATATTATTTATGAGTTATACTTACCTTCAATTTTCATACATTTTTTTCCTTGAAAATTTAATGTGTTTCAAAGGTAAGGCACGGTCATAGATAAGACTGTATTCCAGTTAGATTTGGAAAAAAGTTTTAACAGTTATCCATTGCTGCATCGCTTTCTTTATGGATAATCGGTTTGTCAGTATTGATAATGCACATTATTAAGCTTCCCTTTCATTTTAATGATTTTCTGGTAAGAGAGATTATGTCCTAGTGATTCACAGTCCACAGCCTTTTTCATGAAGAAATATTTACTTGTAAAGCAATGTGAATATATAATTCCTATGCAGAGACTTTGGGAGAAAAAACCGAAATTAATGGTATAAGCATATGATTATTTGTTAGATCTGTGCTAATCACATGTGAGCAGTTTCCAATAATTAGAAATAATTGTGTGTGTCAGTAGCTGAGCGAGGTCTTGCACTTTCTTTCTGCCCTTTGTTTTTAAACATAGTGTACCCAGCAGTCATTTCCCTGTCTATGCTTTGGTTATCATCTGTCACAGAACAGTTTAATTTCTCCCCCCCACACACTTAAGATAGAAATTTTCCGTGATCCTGAGGCCAGACTGTGATAAATCAGATATGCATTCACAAATAAAAAAAAAAAAAAAGTTCAGGATGCCGGTTGCTGGGAAAAATACACATGTATACACAAACTGTTGTATGTTACTTACTCTAGCGTGTAAAGCCATGTCCACTTAATGGCCTATTGCCAGGTAAAACCAGCATGAGTGTTAATGAGGGAAACTGAATGATGCTTATGATGCCTGCTGTCACAGCCTGGAGATTTGGGCTGTTCTGCCTGCCTCAGAGCTGCTTTCCAGAGGGACAGAGACCTCCCTGAGGTCTGGTGTCCTCTGCCAATCACTGCAAATGGCCTGGATATTCTGCAGTGTGTAACAAGGTGCAAAGTATTCCTGTGTTTGCAGCAGACTTGTTGCATGATCCCTGTGTTGCTTGAGCTGTGGGGCCCAGCACTGAACCCTTCATTCGTTCTGCCCTCAAAGCAGTGACTTTGAGAAAGTAGCGTTGTGAAATGGGGAGAAATTTTTCTTTCGTATCTCAGTCCCCTCCTGTGCTGCAATCAGGATCCTTTAGAGACATTTCAGGTTGACTCCCTATGGCACCAGCCCTGTATGGGAATAGCTTCATTACAGTCAATGGAACGATTCCATTGAGTAACTTATTCAGCAGGGTGAGAAAGAAGTTCATAGTACAGCCACAATAAAAGGCCCAATTTTGTCTTCTTTAAATGTGCAAAATTCTCATTGACTTGAATGTAAAAGGAAACAGGGTTATCAGGCCTAATGCTGTCTGTCTAAATGTAATTCTACCTAACACATCTGACCTTCATTTTTAGAATAATTTCACTTTTAAAGGAAAGTACAGAAATAGAGGAGCATTTATCTATTTATATGGAGGGAAAGTGAAATCACTTTTGTTCTTCTGTCTGGGTGCTGGGGCACTATAAGGTGCCTGCCAAACCCTATGTGTAGTTTGGTCTTCAAGCTAGACAGCAAAGCCTTAAATGAACAAAAGACACAACAAAAGCCTTGTTTGAAGGATAGCAGGAGAATATTGCAGACTGGTATTACATGTAAGGATGTAATACTCTTTGTTTTTTCTTTTTGCAGTTACATTTCAAAAGATTCAGATAGGACAGAGTTAAATCTTGTCCCCAAATGAATGATTATATATATATATATATATATATATATATATATTACAGAAGGTACTGCATGTAGTGGTACATGTATTTGCGAAGTCCAAGAGTCAGTACTGGAAAGACTCCAGGTTTCATTTTGTCTAGACTAAAGCAACAGTTTATAACTGTTATTCTGTACTTCTCCCTTCCCCCTCCCTCCCCCCTATTTAGCTGAATACAACGAAATACGATGATAAAATGTATCTGCAGAGAATATTCTCCTAACAAGACTTGCATTGTAAAAACAAAACACCAGATGGCACCCTGGAGCACTGCTGGGAGTGATGTAGTCTTAGCCTCCAGTGGGAAAAGGGTGTTGCAGCTGGTTTAAAACGAGTAAAGCAGCAATCTCCGCCGCTTGCTACCGTGAGCTCATTTAGACTCAAAATATCTCTATTTTATTTGTTTCTTGCAGTCCTTGAAGTCTTCTGGAGGACTCTTGGATACTCTTCAAAATAACTGTACTCAGTATTATAAGAATCCCGTACATGTCAGGTCTCATAACTATTCAAGAGTCAATATACTTCTATTAAAAATGCCAAGATACATGGTGAAAGAGCATGAGCACAGACCCAGTAATTTCCTTGGCACTACACGGATTACTTCTTTTGAAAACAACTTGCATTAGGATTTGGATGGGACACTTCAGTGACACTTGGATTGTCTCTGTCTACTTTGAATATCCTGTCCAGCTGTGGGAACATGATTAATAGATCATTCATGCAATAAAAATAGTTCTATAATGATATCTTTGTATTTTCAAGATTTAATACCTTTTCCTCTTGATTGTGTAGCTGCTTTATAGCTACAGTATGGGCTAAGCCTGCCATCCCTCTGCTGTGCATTGAAACAAGCTAAACTCTAAAAAGGAAAAATGCAGTTTAAAAAATGTGATGTTCAAAAGTTTTTTGATTATTAATTAAAAACCCCAGTAAAAAGTGAACTGTAGACCAGAATTGTTACTGTATAATTTATGAATGTATTATTTCCACAATCATAATGCAGTTTTTATATATCTTGCTCTTTATATAATGATTATCATATTTATCTAATTTAACATATTGGTATATTTTACTGGCATAACAGAACTCTTCTATTTCATAGACAGGAGGAGAGGGGAATTAACTGTTACATTCATTTAGGATTCTGAATTATTTTTTTTCAGACTAATTGCAATAGCTGAATGTGTTTTGGTATACATTTGAGAAGAAAACAAACCCACAATAAAACATCCAGTGTCAGCTGAGATCTTGTTCTTGCGCAGATTCTGAGTGTTGACAGAAGGTGGGACCTGGCTCCAAACTTCTACAACACTCCAGCTTGATCCATTTCTCAAATTAAAAGTATCTGTAGTTCAAAAGATATCACTGATAACAGACAATATATAAAAATCATATACTGGTATATATGAATCAACATCTTTTCATCATGGTTAGAGCAGATGGCAAAGATCAGGTAAAAATGTCCTCTGTGGTCAGCATCAGTTCAATATAACCAGTTTTCCAAGACCTCCACACTATAAAGTCCATCGTGTGAGGATTATTATTCCTATCCCAGGGAAGAAAGCTTGTAATATGTTTCATCTTTGACTCCTGGCAGTTTATGAGTAGTACTGTTGTATTCCAGAAAACATAACCTATGACTCCTAGGTGTAGGAGAGAGCCACGTGGAGGTGGACTAGAATGATACTCCCTTCCTAGGGCTGAATTTTTCTGGAATCACTTTGGAGTGATTTAAAATGCCTTTGAATGCATCTGAGACAACATTTTGCCTGTGAGGAACATTGTATTTTTTGCTAGGTAAACAGTAATACATGCAGACCAGACCTGTGGTTCAAATCAGAATAGTCAGTGGCCTTAAGAGTTGAGCTTAAATCTACCTTTCCCATTTCCCCATGCTTTTGATCTACTTTGTGACTTTTAGAAGACCTTTCTTAATCTCTCTCTCAGCTCTTTGGAAGTTCAAATATTTAGTAAAATCTGCTGGGGAAATGTGATGTTTGTGCAGTGTTGAGTCTATCTTAGTGTGGCATAATAATTATACTGCCAATATTTTAGCTAACCATACGTGCTGAATGCTACCCTACTGTGAGTGATTCTAGTTTTCATTGTTGTCTTATTAAATCAGCCTGCAGTTTGTACCAGAGCTAATACATGACCCAGGTCACCTTCAAGATACTAAAAAGCTTCTTGGATTTTCCAGAGGAATGTTTCAGATCCATAGAATAAACTATTGTTATTCTGATAATGGGAAAACTATCACTTGACCTAGGAGAATTTCAGGGAGAAAGAATAACGTAGGCATTTTGTATGAGCTTGGAGTTAATCAGATTAGAATCTGTTTTCTATAACTAATTTAGTAGTTGCCAATAGTATTGGACTGAGCTTCTTGCTTTCCCTATGAACCTGCACATAAAAACCTAGTAGCAGCTTCCTCACTCTGTCCCTCACATTATTTACCTCCAAGGATTTTTTCCATCATCGCGTCTTTACCTCTTTATTGAAAAACCCCCAGCATTGCTTTTTTTATGATGGTGTTTGTGATAGAGACATCTGTCAAATACAGAGGAGCTTCAGGCCATATTTCTGTTTTGCACAAAGCATTGGATAGTTCCTGTGGTATCTACTTCAAATCAGTGCAAATGTCATTGCAGATTCTTGGTCCACCCATTCGCTTAATGGCTGTATTGCTTAAGAGATCTTGGATAGAAAATAGTTTACTTCTACTCAAAATAATGCTGAAGTCATTAGATATTCTAAGGTGTGTAAATGATGCGAGTACTATTTGGCTCCTTTGGCACATGAAAGCAGAGCAATGGGAATGCTACGTTAGAAAATCACATATAAAATATATTCACAAGTTATTTTTGAAAGGTATTACATAAAAGCACACTTTTTATACATTGAAGTAATAAGTAGTTTAGCAAATCCTTTGCAAACTTGTCAAAATGTCATATCCAGGTACTGGATTGGAAAATTAGTAACTGCTCAAGTGTGTGAGTGTTTAAAGGTGTCACTGTGTGTGGCAGACTGGCGGATTGTAGCTTCTGGCTTTAAGGAGAGATGTTAATCATTATAGCTGATATTTATAATGTCAGAAGACCTTAGCATGAAGATAAAGGATTCAATATGAGGCTGCTGTGTCGTGATTCCTCACAGAAAAGAGGGAAGATTGGCACCTGTTCCTTTTTTTTTTTTTTTTTAATCAGTGGCACTATAGCAGCTGCAGTGGCATACCAAAAGCACATGATCTAGCAGAGTGTGGAGTTGTGTGGTGGAGAAACTGCTTAGCTGGTCCTTGCTCTTAGGTACAGTTCCTTTTTCTTACTTTCCTGTTGTAGCTCCTGTACTCTGTCATAATAGTATCTGGGACCATTGCACCCAATGGCATTGGCAGGGAAGCATGGCTGGAATAAGGGAACGTTAACTTACCACTTCCATCCTCACCTGCTTTCCTTTTTCTTTGGCTTTGGATGAGACTCTCAAAAAAAATAAGGGAAATTTTCTTTCACAGCAAGTTTCTTGGTGAAGATTTTGATGACCTCTGCTTAATGCTTTCTAAGAGAATACTAGGTAAGCAAAGCTGCAGAATTATTTTACTTCCACAGACAGTGCTTTTAAGCTACTTAGTGAGAGTGGTCATAATGGCTGAAAGAGTCTAAAAGCAGGCAAAGAAGAAAATTCACCTATTTTTTGTTTGTTTGTTTTGGTTTGTTTTTCTTATTTCCTTTTCATAAAAGGCTGGAAAATGTAGTTCCAGTAGCTGAAGCCTGAAATTATTTGAGTTTAAGCATATGTTTTCCACTGTGCCAGGTCAATTCTGCTCATCTTGGTAAAATTAAGCAAGTCTTACATGAATTTGCATTGATATTCACTTGGACAACCTGATGCACTGGGACATTTGAGGGATGGTGTTTGTTAAACACATCACAGGTAAAAAATTACCCATAACTATTGAAAACCAAGACTGTAATACTCCAGGAAACATTTAGGCATTTCATCTAAACATAATTTTTATGTTGGCTGCATTATTTTAGTTAGGGTTGTGTTTTTTTTCCTGCCAAATCTTATCAAGAGTATGAACCTAGCTATCACCAGATAAAGTTATACAAAGTTATATGAATTTTTCATTTTTAAAGGTGACAGAGTTCAGAGAACGTGTTTTGTATAGTGAGTAGCATTTTATATGCTGGGAAATAGAAGAAAAGAGAAGATTTTTTTGCTTTTGGCAAAGTAACATACAGACTTTGTGGTTGGTGTTCCAGCTTTATAAAGAGAAATGGAAGAAGATTGATATCTTGATGAATATTAATTGACACTTTTCCACAATTCTCCTACAAAGCAAGTGATTTCCTAAAACCAGTAATGAACTTCAGTGCTGTTATCTTGATACCATTGTCAAGAACATTTGAGTCTCAGTCTTTTACCAATATTTATAGAAGGCTGTGTGGTTTCATAATCAGAAAAATTACTTTTGAGATAGAGAACAAACTATGGATTCAGGATCTGAGTTCACAAATTCATTCCGTTTACTAATCTGGGAGTTTCTGATGGTCTGTGAAATAAGCGGAAGATCTCTTCTGTCCTGTTTTCATTGGTTTATGCTCCTGTGGTGGTTTAAGCCCAGCCATAAATCAGCCACACAGTTCATTTGCTCCTCCTCTTCCTCCCTCCCCTCCCAGACGGATGGGGAAGAGAATGGAAAAAATGTATCTCCCACGGGCTGAGATAAGAACAGTCCAGTAACTAAGGTATAACACAAACCACTGCTGCTACCACCAATCATAGTAACAACCAGGGAAATAACAAGGGAAGAGAATACAACTGCTCACCACCCACCGACCAATGCCAAGCCTGACCGAGCAGTGAACCCCTCTTCTGGGTCCCTGCCCCCAGTTTTGCGTCCTGGGCATGATGTGCTGTGGTATGGAATACCTCTTTGGTCAGTTTGGGTCAGGTGTCTTGCCTCTGCTTCCCCCCAGCTTCTCCTCCTCCCTGGCAGAGCATGAGACTCAGAAAGCCCTTGGTCAGACTGAACATTACTGAGCATTAACTCAAAACATTGGTGTTATCAGCGCTGTTCCCAGGCTGGAAGTCAAAAACACAGCGTCGCACCAGCTACTAGGGAGAAAAATGACTGCTACTGCTGAACCCAGGACAGCTTCACATTTATACATCTCTGCAGAGGAAAGTGTTGATAGTTAATGACTTTACTGGCAGCTACAGTGAAGAAATGATAAACAGTCCCAAGATACAGTCCGTGAATATCAGTGGTAAGCTGGGACACATCAAGGTAGCAGTATTTCTTTATGAACTTATTCAGTAAGCCTAAAGCTCTGGCAACCCAAAGCAGAACCAGATATTTTATCAGGCAATGCAGTTGTGTTTACTTTACCCAGAGGAAGCAGGTGCATTTCTGCAAGGGGATTTTCAGGTATGGTTTAAGCTTATTCTATCTGACCCTAAGAAAGGAGGGATTTTCAATTACTTCAAGTCAGAGATTTTTCTATTTTGCTTTCCCTGTTCCTTTCAGAAATCGGATCCTTCTACTTCTTTTTGTGTTGTAAGTGGCTGTTTTTTTTCTCTCTCTAGTCTCACCTCCATCACTCCTTACAAGCTGTCACTGTACTGCAGAGATGGAGAGTGAGGCTGAGCACCAAGGTCTCAGTGCTCATTCCCAAAGGGTTGCTTGTAAGCGTTGTGCCACACAGCATCAGCCATCACCCACCAGCTGGAGCATCACTGCTGTGATCCTCCTGCTTGTGACATGAAGAGTGAGACTGAAACCTGGGGTTGCTTTCAAGGCCAGGTTTCTCAGGCAGATTGTGTGTGCTGGGCTCACAGCTACTGTTTCTGTAAGGCATTTTATAATATTCGTATAGCTGTAGATGGGGCTTTGGTTTGTTTGTTTTTTGCCTGTTCTCAGCATGATGTGAAGAAGATAAAAGGATACATTTCATTATAGAACACTTCAAGCCGCAGTTTAGCACTCAACCTTATAAGATTACATTTAAATGTGTTTAACTTTTCCACTGCATGCACATGCATTGCTTCCTGTTGCTTGCTCCAAATAAATTAAACCTGACATTATTCTTTCTCTCCTGACAATGTGCAACCTGTTTCCTTTCTCTCCCTTTCTTCACTCCTCGTAGCCTCTAATTTTGTTCTCCCAGTCATGCATTACCATTTACTTTTCCAATAGCTGAGAAGTGGATAGTTCAGAAGCAGAAGATTCAATACTATGAAATTATTTTTATCAGAAAATTTAATGGAAAAATCTCAGTAATTCTTCACCAGCTACTACGCATTGGAAAATAGAGCACAGTCCACAAAAAAACATGTGATAATGTACTTCGTATGTGGTAGTCAGTACACTGATAGCAAAGTGGTTTTATCCCAATTTGGAAAAAAAAAGTTGAATAATCCGTAATGCGTAAAAGACAAAAAATACTTTTTCTTCTCTCAGTGATGACAGTGGATGCTCTTGGCATGAGTCATGTTTCCCAAAGACAAGAAAATTAAGTAAAGGAAATTTCTGCATGAGCATCATCAGGATCAGAACACTGTCTGTAATTTCTTGGTGTCTAAAGCAGTTTTGACAAGTATAAACCTGACAGCCAATGGTCAGAACACATTTAATACATCTTTCATGTGCTGAAGTTAGTAGGTTTATGGTGTCCCTGGGGTAATATGATGTAAAAAATGCTCATGGCACTAATGTACTCACAGACCATTAGTTCTCTGTAGATGCTAGACTTTAAAGACCTATGTGTAAGGAACACACTCCTCAGATACCCATATTATACTGCAGTTCTTCATTTTCTTAATGCAATTTCTTGAAGCTGTCCTGTTGGTCATATGATGTGCAGTGAAGAGTAGATTTCAGAAAGTAATAACTCTGAATAATAGGTCATCTTATTTTGGGCTAAATATTTTGAGCATTGCATTCCTCAAAGAAAGGAGGTGAAATTTTAAATATAAAAATGATTTGTCGTAGTCTGTTTTGGCAAACAGTATTCTCTAATTGTTTCAGTGTTTTAAAGAAATAAGCACAGAAAAATGAAATGCTAATGAATATTACAAAGCTTTTTTATAGCCTTTCTGTCTGTTTTCCAACATTAATAAGGTACCTATGAAAAAAATAATAATGAAGCAATATATAAACGATGTTATCAAGAAAGCCTTTTCTCATTATATTGAACACTCCACTATTGTATAGAAAGAGTATTATTTTTTTTTTTTATCTTCTGAAGGTAATTTTTGATGAAATGCGAAGAATCTATGAAGTGATACATATTGATGTAGAATTCATGTCTCATATCAAATTGTGTTGCCATTTGACTAGTATATTATGCAGTTCAGTGGCAGCAGGTTTAACTAACATGTCAGCCATCATTATTAGAGCATCTGAAGGGTCATCTTTCTATTTGAGCAGGGTAGTCCAGTAGCTTACAGTATGCACATAATAAAAGATGATGTGTGGGATCTCCAGTAATCTTTCTGATCGAAAATCAATTAAAATAAGTTGCTGTGAGTGTGACACTAGATATAGACAAAATGAGACATGCTTGACAGTTATTAATAACAACAGGCAGCTGAAAGACATCTGTAGAGATACAGAGGACAGAAATGACTAAATTAGTAAACTGTGTTGACGCACTCACCATTTTCTAAAATGCAAGCATAGCATATTTCTGGGTCTAGTGAACCTGACAGGCATGCGTTACTGACATTTTATGAAAACTAAGCTGAGAATATGATCTTTTATTTTTTTTTTTACAATTAGAGTAGTTGAGAACTAATTATCCTAGCAAAATGGAATGAACAAGCTGTCCCAGCAGGGGAAGCTTGCACTTGTCTGTGCTGCTGTCTGAGTTCAAAAGCAACCTCTAACTAGATGCTTTTTAACCTGGAGATGCCACCAACAAAATGCTCCTGTTCTTTAATGAAAACAGGTGCTGACTTCTATCCCACTCCCTCACTTCTTATGGTGCCCAGTGGGATTTCTGCATGACCTTTCTTTAGAGCAGGAATTAAAAAAATGTAAATCTGGGATAAGCCTGCTGTGCTGTATCTCACTCATAGAGCTCTGAGCTCCCTTGGCATATGCCCTTCTTTGGGACAGTGTCCAAGAACAGCCGTGTTCAGATGCCTGGGGTGGAGGCAAGGAGCTTTATTTTGTTGTGGCTTTTTTCCTCTTTTGATCTCTCATGAAAAGTGCCAAATGATCTTGTCGTGTTGTGAGTGATATGGTGTATGTTTCATTTGGCAATGTGTATGCCCACAGGAGGTTAACTGGTGCCTTGTAAGATAGATCCTGAAAAAACCTAACCCAGCTGCACGACTGTTTTGAAACTGAATCCTGCATGAGAATCCCAGGGTGTTGTATCTTCTGGTTTGGCAGAACATTTGTGAGTGTTTTTAAAAATAACTCTAGGATTTTATGCAACTGAACTTGTTATCCTTTACCACATCACAAGATTTCCCTACATCTTCTTAGCAAGCAATTTTTATAGCCTTGGACTTCTAATTGGGAAAACTGGGACTTCTTCAATGCCAGTGCTGTATTTCAGCTAATGGAAGAATCTGACATACCACTGAGGTCAGCACTTTCTAGCATGTTTATCACACAGTTTTCAGTCACAGGTTGTGCTCAAATCTTTCTCTTCTTTTCTGCAGTCAGACTTGCCAAATCACATCTCTTTTTTGCTTTGCAACCTCTCTGGCATCTGTCTGTGCCTTCCTTTCTTCTCTGTGCTTAATGTTGCTCACAGTGACATAACCCCCTCTTTATTCATTACTTTATTCATTTTCTTGACTTTAGCCTCACCTGGCTTGCTGTAAACTTATTTCTATTTTATTTGTGTACGATTGCACCCAGGTCTTCCCAGAATGGAGGAGGACTCTGCAGTGCAGACATACAGACTGTGCCCACTTGTCCTTTATCCAAATGTTTGATTTCTCTCTGCTATGTGAACTCCCAAGCTTGTAATATATTTTCTTTTTCTGTATTGCATCCTCTTCCACCGTGCTATGTGAGTGCAGAGTACCATAGTGGTAATGCTTTTTTTCTGACCCCTAAATAACAGCTGAAGTTTATTGTAAGGTTTATCAGAAACTTGCTGCCTGTGTCTGAAATCATACATTTAATCAGATTTTGTATCACTAAATTACAGACTTAATGCTCTCTTACTGGTTGATCATGAATTAGCAGCATTTCATAGGTTCTTCATAGGTATTTCTTCAATACTGACATAACTTCTGAAAAACTGCTTCACATTTCCTTGGTGAAATTACAGTGCTGCTAGAGGAGCTTTGCCAACAAGACCAGCAGAGATAATAAAAATACAAATGGTTTTCAGCTGAACATCGTGTGTGAACCAAAGCTGAGAACTGAATCACAGATTCGTACTGTTAAAGATCAGAAGGAAACATCATAATCCAATTTGATTTTCTCTCCACAGGCCTTCACCCAATCAATCCTGTGGTATAAAGCTGCTGTTTCTAACCTAGATAAACTCAAGTTATTAGGCTGTGTTGCTGGTGCAGACCGAAGACTGATTTTTTTTCTCTTCTAGAAAATGATCATATAATTTTTGAGGAAATAGAAAATATTTCACTAGTTTATTGCTAAATTGTTCAACAAATTGAACAGTGTGAGCTTGAAATGTGCTCTACCCCAGAAGAAGGAGGTTAGAGTGGAATTCAGATGATAGAAGTGCACATTGACGAGGAATTTACCTTTTGCACTCACAGTGAGCCAAAAAGCAAGATAAAATCTCCACATGATACCTGCATTAAATATGAGTCTGAGAAATTACACTGCATGTTTCTCCATTTCTCCCAAATGAGATATACATAAACACCTTTTGCTTTCTATTTTTGATGTAAAGAGTTCTTGCTCTACATTTCATTTTTCATTTAGATAAACACTAATCTCTCCATCTCTTGACGTTTGCATTTTGTGGAGTTCAGAGGTAGTTTTTCCATACAAATGCTTTCTTTCACATTGGGTGAGCTGTGACTGTGGTGTTCTCTGACATTTCCCCCTTAGTATAGACTGTTCTTTATCTTTTAAAGGCAGTGAGCCATTCTAGAACTGATGTGACAAGACATGACAGGAAATTCCACTGAATAAAACAAATTATACACTAGAGATGTGCTGAACTGTCTGAAAACAATTTGGAGACCAGAAGCTTTGGAAGGTGCTGAGAAGGTTAAGAGTAAAGACATTTTCTTATTGATTTTATTTAAAATGTTTTGATGCACTTGGTGTAAATCAGTGAGCCTGAGTTCTTTGAGGCTATCTCCCTTCAGATTCCTTGCTCTGAAGGGTGTGCACAAATGTATGTGAGTGAGTTGAGTCAATCAGTTTCTTGTAGCTGGTAATGACTCATGATTTTGACTCATCTTGAAGAATGTATGTATTCATATTTTCAGTCAGTATTTTACTGGATAATATTTACACAGGATAGGAACGGGTGATGTATGTGCCCAGGTTTTAATTCACAGTTATAATCAAGCAATCACATGTTTGTGTTGCAAACCAAATTCCGAAGTGGAAAAATTTTGTTAAAGCTAATTTTACTTTATATAGTGATAAAGATTTCCTGTATAATAAAAGGAACAATGAAAGACGCAGTTGCTGTGGAAAGGTATTTAAATACACCCAGAGGAAAGAGGAAGAAATATAGGAAATGAATTAAGGATTATTTGTCATTCATGTCCTCCAACAATAAAATTTTTTTACTTGATTCTTCTTTTACTTCTGCCAATTTTAAATCATTAGGTTCTTTTGTAAGGTACTTCTGATTTGTAAGTAGACAAAGATAGTGAACTACCTCCAATAAACTAGGACTGCCATTTGTCTGTACAGTAACAAACCATAAATTTTGTTTAATGCGCCTTTAAGAATGTGAGCTGAGTAGATGTGCTGCTGGCAATGAATAATGATTCATATCATCAGAATTAAAATCCGTTTGTCTGTCTCATGTTGTCATGTAAATGTTTAAGAAAACATAGAGCAGATAATATGGCAGTCTGGCAGCAGTCTGCACTAAGGTCTGCAAGTCAAAGGGTTCTGCATCAGAAAAGGGCATTTATGTGAAGAGTATGTTTTCCCTGATACCATTTGGATGACAGACATGGAAGTATTGCTGTTTTTCTTAAGCCAGGCAAACTTGCACCTTTGAACAATTGATCAATAATATTAGGAAAGGCAGTGAAAAGCAGGGGTGAAGACATTTTGCACTTTGATGCATTTTGATCCATTGCATGCTGAAATTAATACCTATAATAATATAAATGTTTGAAGTAATGCACAGAGAATGTCATTTGAGCTTTATGCTGACACCTGTTCAGAAGAAAATAGCAGTAAAGCATTCAGGCAACAGCAGATCTACTTTAGTAATTAAAACCTCGAGTTTAATTAATGTATTGGAGATTTCTGCCTTGCATTGATAGAAATCAGCCATGACCATTAGCAAGGTTGTAGAATTCCTTCCTTGAAAGCTAGATTGGAATATTGTTATAGTTCCCGTCTTCATTTGCCTGAGTGCATTGGCAGGAAATTGTCCCTAGTAATCCTACATTTGCACCAGGATTTGACCTGCCAATCTTGCTGGGCTGTTGAGTTTGGTGATGAGAATCCTGTTTTTGAGGCTCTGTCTGCATCAATTCAGGCTACCTACTATTACCTATTAATTCACTTCTTTGATAAAGGTTACTGTACTTCTTACTGTGTTCCTGTCATTTGAAATTCAGTAAAACCTACAGGCTGAAACACAGGCTGAATATGCTGCAGTAATATTTAGGTTTTAATTGCATTTCTGGGAAAAAGTAGAAACTTCAGTACTTGTCTCAGTGGAAATAAAAAGTAAATTGCACTCCAAAGCAGCTGAATAGATGATCTTGGAAAATACAGAGATACTATTGTTTATGCATATTGGGCATATCAGCATATGCACATTATGCTGGTAGTACCTAATTCCAAGTCTTAATTCTAATTATATTTATAGACAGTTTTTCAGTGATACATCCATGGTGCTTCAGAAGCCGGCCCAAAAGACCCATAGAAGAGAACCTACGTTGTGGTCAGTACCAAATTCTTCATGGAACAACAGAGCTTATACTTGAATTGTACTATCACGAATGGGTCAATCAAATTCATCATTCAGACATGACTAACTTTGCATCTTAATGTGTGATATCAAGGAGCCGCTGTAATTTATCTAGTCATTGAAATTTCTTTGTTTTTTTCTAATTGGAATTAGCAAAATCTGTCTCTCTGTGTCTACAACAATTTTGTATGGGGAGTACAGAGAAGCATATATTCCCAAAACACTGTGATTCATTTTGATTAAATTGATCATGTCTCTGGTTTTACTCGCAGTTGGGGAGCATCAAATTTGGTAAAAAAAATTCTGCCCTTGTATGTGCCATTTTAACAGTGCTGTGCATGTTTTCTCTCCCACGCGACATTCTGTGAAACGATCTGTTAGTTGTGAGCAAAATTATCAGCTTTTGCAAATTAGAAACCAGATCCAGCCATCCACAAATGACAGATTTCTGAACAGTTTTAACAGGAATGACACAAAGAGAGAGTTTATGGGACTACGTAGACATGGGCGTATATCTGTGTGTAGTGTATGCATACATTAAGCATCATTGTTCTAAGTGGGTATTTGCATACTTCTCAAGAGACTTGAAGTACCAGACACAGAACACTGTATAGGGATATAATTTCTATGCCAGGAAACAAATCTGTATTAGCAACTGCATAATAATCTGTAGAATATGTATGACTGATTCTAATGAAAACTCTTCAGGCACAGTGCATGTGCCCTAAACATTTTTATTATTGTGATTTAGATATTAAAAATACCTTTTTTCACAGGCTAAACTTTTTCCTCTCCTGTAGTTCTCATTAGCTTAGTAATTCAGTTATGTAGTGTTTTTTTGGTTTGTTTTATGATAAAGGACTTGTGTGGCATGACTTTCAAAGACTAAAAGGAAGAAAACCAAAAGACTGCAAACCAAATAATAGAACAGAAGGTATTTATCCATAGCAGGTTCAGTGAATAATTGCTCTGTGACCAGTTCCAAATACCCTGTATAAAGACAATATTTAACATTTTTGTTGCCATTAGAATGTTATTTTCTAAAAGATCTTTTTTCTTTTTCTGTTTTCTAATCTTCTTGTATATCAAGAATAATCCTACTTGTTCTCTTGCCCTGAGTTTGTTTGGTAACATGTTCTGCTGAAGTTTAATTCAGGATAGTGGATATATGTATAGCTCATATTTAGAAGTTTCTAAGTAGCAAACAGCTCATAAAATACTGGCCTCAAGCTCTTCAGAATTACTTTTTAAAAAAATTAGACAAAATAAATAGCCCTAAATGCCAATAATTATTCTCAGTGTAGTTTAGCACCTGATATTAAACGAGAAGTGCTAATAGTGAATCTATGGAGGCGGTGTCATATTCTGTAATCTAAATACTTTAAGTACCACAAGGTCTTTCAACATAATTAGTAGAGAATATTGAGCCCAGCCAGAAATACAGGGTTCGTCATTAAATTCAGAGGCTTCTTTCTCTCTGTAAGTCTAATCATGTGTGCAGAAGACTAATTGTTAATGGCATAGGCTTTATTGCTCTTAGCTTTGCTCTATTTTAAATTGAATGGCTGGCTTTGTGAGAAATAATTAGGTTTTATTGTTCTACCTGTATCAGGTCTTGTTGATAATCTTACAGTTTTACCAATTCAGATGCAGACAGCAGTTAATGGTAGTGATGATGTTTCGTTTTTAAAAAGTATTAACAATGTATTGTTATTTTTTCTCCTTTTTCCTTTATATTCTTTCTTCCTTTCTTGTGACAATAATAGATATAATAGCTCTAACTTTTGATGGAAAAATGTCTATAATTGACAAACTAAAAACATTTGGGTTTGCAATATGCAGATTGAGTAATATAACTTCTTCTGTTGGCCCGTGATTTAATGATTTTTAGGACACCTTACCTGTGCCTTTGCTATCAGAAAATGCAAAGCCTCAAGGCAATGACAGTGTACTACATAATCATATACGATTTCCAGTGATTTACAAGCTCAGTGTTTGACCTTGCTTTTTTTATTGAGTGAGTTATGGTTATACTTAAGGATTAATTAGCCCTCTGGTACTTGCTCACATAGAATATTTGCTTATCGGCAGCAAGGGTCATTCACTCTGTGATGACATCTCTGGAGAAACCCCTCTCATGTTTTTCAGTTTAGAAAATCTCAGAATTAATATAAACTGTGGCTCTATATGCAACCAAGGGACTCTGTAAGGGACATTTGACAAACCTGTTGCTTATAGCTTCAGAATGATTTTAGAATGAGATTCTTGTCACGTATGTGCAGTAGGGAAAAATTACTATATGACCAAGAAGTCATGGTGAGTTGCATTTCACTGTACAGAATGCAAGGTTATGTATCCTTTGTTCAGGTCTGCATTTTGTTTCCAAACATGTTCCGTGTGTATTTCCAAGGGTTTCTGTCAGTGCCCTCTCATTAGAATAGTTCTAAAAAAACATGGGAAAATGCTTAATATTTTCTTTCTTTCTTTCTTCTACCATGGCAAATTCGTAAATAATTTTTACTTGGTCGCACTGTAGGTCCTATTAGTAGGTCCTGACATAGACCCAAAAAATCTGCTTACCAATTCTTGAGTAAATTTTAATTTAGATTTATTTTCATCCTAAAGACAGAACACTACAAAGAGCTGTGAGAGTTATTTAAGAAACAGTTCCAAAAGGGGTTGTTCAGTCACTAGATGAGGAAAAGTTCTCCCTATTTTAATAGCTACACTGTAACTCAGATATTGACATCTATTTGCAACTACTTTCATTGTTACCACTTTCCTGTGAAGATGGGGAACATTAAAACATCACAGCCACGGCTGTTCCTTAAAAAATACTGGGTTCAATAATCTGAAGTGGACACTGTGAAATGCAGGACTCTAGGTGCATAGGAATGGACTTTAAAATCCTTTGCTCAGCACATACATATTCATTTTTTTTTCCCCAGTGTTTCCCTATGTTCCTGAAGTCTTGCTTTCTCCATAACACAGATTCATCTCAATCCCAAGGTGCTTTGGAATCCTCAATGAAGGTGATGTTCTGTCTAAATGTCCTTAGCAGTCCTCTTCAGGTAGAGTGTAGTTGATGTGATACCTGCACAGAATATAATTGGGGAATCGGGGCTTCTGAAATTTATACAGTATTTCAGTAGACAGAGTACTCATCCACGCTTTTAAGACTGAAACTCTTGTCTCTTTGTGACCTTAGAGGGATGAAATTCCTACCTTTCATTTTCCATTAGGAAAATGCCCTAGGTATTCAGCATGGAAGGTGTTGTCTATTCTAGTTAGATCTGTGTCATTCTGCAAAAAAACCCTCCTGGGTCTTGGACTGAACAGATACAGTATGTCTGTAGTTCAGTCACTGAGGCAGTAGTCTGGGTCAGTAGAACTCTCAGTCCAGTTATTAATCCAAGTATGGTTTAAACTGCTGTTGGGCAAAATTCTCCATGTAAAAATAACTAGCAGTCCTCAGAAGAGGGATCAGCACGCAGCTGCCTCTTTCTAGCTTGCTGTAAATAGGTGCTTTAACCCCCATATTACAGATTATTCTGTGTATCTTTGGCTCCAGTTAATTTTAACATAGAGATGTTTTCCACGCAGTCGTGGAGTGTAGAGAGTGCTTCTGGCTGAGAGCAGATGGTTGGAGCATTACAGAAATGGGTAAATGATTAGAGTTTGAACCCTTTCATGCTGAGATGATGTGGAACATTTACCTCTTTTTCTCAATAGTGTATGGAAGGAGAGGGACTCGTATTGCTTCTTTCCATTATGCTTTCTTTTTTTTTTTTTTAACAGAAATGACCCTCACTCACTTTTTAAAAAAGAATGGTCTAGGTGCATAAATGCAGTTATAGAGGATTATTTTGGGACTGGCTGTAGCAATTTAAGAGATAACCACTATGCTGCCTTTTTTGTGTTACCTTTTCCTTCTAAATGATTACTGCATCAACAGCAGACACTCTTACTTGCAAAATCAGCCACATTAGCTGCATCAAACCAGTATCAAAAGTGTTTTAAAGTTACTTGTTTGACTTATTACTGAACTTGTCTTCAAACGTTCACCCAAGCCAACAATGGGGCTTTGGTTTGTGAATGGCAGCAACTAACAGAGGAGTAGAGACAGCATCAGTATCAACTTCTTGCATGGTTTCAGCTCGGTGCCTAGAGCCCATCTGCTGGCTCCCAAAATCACAGAGAATGTTGATACCCTGAATTCCTGTGATGCTGGCAGCGCAGAGCAAGGCAGCTGAGCCTTACAAGGAAGTGGGATTTATGGCACTCACTGCTTCAGCATTCCCCATTAGCTATTTGAATGTGCTAAGTATTGTGACACCGTACCAGAACACCTAATTTCCCCACATGTGCTACCAGAAAATAGCTCTTTAAAAAGCCATGGATTGCAGTTTGGAAGCTGTGTGCTTAAAAGTTAGGTAGTTACATGACCAGCATGAAAGTGCCTAGGTCTTTTTCTATAGTCAGATCCTCAAGTTTTTTCTCTCATTTTATTCCATTTATCATCCAGTATTTAGTAAAAACAATGAAGTAAAAAAAAGGACCAAGCAGATAGGTTTGCTCTATCCCACCAATATGGTTAAATTAATAGCTAAATCTAATTAGGAAATGAAAAATTACAGCTTGTTTGCTGCCAATACTAAAGCCAATGAACTGTGAGATAGAGCTATGGTTACACTCCAAAATTATCTTGCCATTGTTGAATCTTAAGGTGACTTTGCTGCCTGCACTTGGAAATAAAATAATCCTAGCAATTATGGTTTGCAATTTGTGAGTGGTTTGAAATGTAGTGGCTTTTACTATAACAAATGGATTATTGTCTGTTGACAAAGTACAGGTTTAATTAACAGTGACAGATAAAGCTCCCGCATTTAGAAGCTGTTTATATTAAAAATTACTTGATAAAAAGGTTTTTTTTTTAAGCATCCTAAGTACTCAGGCATTACCATCTTGATCTCATGCCATATGTATTCATCATTGCATGGGTGTTGCTTGGAATCACAGCAAGTTTTTCTGAGACATTGGACTGTAATAATAACTGATAGATCAGTGGTCTGATTTACATATTTATTGTGGAGAAACTGCTTGTTTTCGTCAATATAATTTAGATTATATGCATCCTTTGTCTGAAGTTAATTTGAAAATATTAATTTTCCAGTGACAGCTCAGTAGTCTTCCTGTTTAATCACTTAATTTTCCTTATACCTAAGAATGACATTCAGTGAAATGAATGGGAAACGATAACTTCAGGATATCATTGTCCTTACTGACTAAGAGCAAACAAACAGCCCAGGAAAGGTCTGGAGAGCTGTACAAAATACATCAATCACAAAAGCAAAAGCTACTTACTTTTCTTTCTTCCCTTTAAATAAAATCAAATAAAACCTGTGTATTTCTTAGAAAAAATAATCCTTGAATGAAAAAAAAAATGTGCCACCTGTCAGAAATGGCTTTTTTTTTTTTTTCTCTGCACATTTCTGTCATCTGTTTTTTTTTTTTTTTTGGGGGGGGGGGGTGGTGGGGGGGAGGGGAA